>JAJOOR010000626.1:52500-120554 GCA_036250505.1 Solanum acaule | reverse complement strand
GATCCATTTAGTAAAGTTAGCTTCCTATATCACGGCAAGGTATAGGATGGTCCTTGGGCAACGTGAGGTAAAACGTTGTATCATCACTAGGGCTCATAGTGGTGGTTGTTGGTTAAAGAACCTCCCACAAAAGTTATATTACTTTTATAAAAGCAAAGTTGAGTTGTTATTGTTTTATCATTAACAAGCTAAGGTGTTTATACTGTTTTACAAGCCTTATATATTGCATGTGTCTTATTGCTTTATATATTGAGTTCAGTTATTCATGAGTCGTACAGAGCCAAGGTAAGTGTTCTCTTGTACTCCTCTCAAGCTTAAGTTGTGGTTTAGCTTTTCAACTCACATACTCGTACATTCCATGTACTAATGCTAGTTGGCCTGCATCTTATTATGATGCAGACGCAGGTACCCAGGATCAGCATCCAGTACGCCATTGATCCAGCTGAGCACTCCAAAGTCAGTGGTGAGCTTCCTTGCATTTCGGAGGACTTCATTATTTTGTGTTCTTAGTTTTGTTTTATTAGGGTATTGCGGGGTCTGTCCCAACATCCATCTCAGTATTTTAGAGGCTTCATAGACAGTCAGTCAGTTAGTTTTGAGTCTCTCATCTATGTATATATATATATATATTACTATTCTATTTTGAGACTCGAGTTGCCTTTTTGGCCAGTGTTTATCAGTTGGTTGTTTATAACCTTTCTTTGCATTAAGTTGTGCCGTTGAGTTAAGTTCCACTGAGTTAAGAAAGCCAGGCCAAGGGTTCGCTTAGGGCCAGCGATGGTCTCCGAGTGCCGGTCTCACCCAGGGTGTAGGCTCGGGGCGTGACAAATTCAGATCCATTTTTTTTCAAATCATATTCAAAGCTCTTTTGGATGATATAAATGTACACTCCATATCAATTTATCAGTAGTTTATTAGATTGATTTTGCAAATTTGTTTAACACAGAGTTTAAATTTTTTTCTTGAATCAAGAATGGTGAATTTGGTGGAGATGGTGATGGTAGTAATGGCTTAGAGACGGTGAGTGGTGATTTGGTATATGTTACTATGGAGAAGAAAGAAAATAATAATTAATAATAATAATACTAATTAAAAACACATATTTAGAAAAAAGATACTAAAAATAAAATTTTAATATTTACTTTTGGTGTTCACTCTCTCAAAGAGAGTGATATACACTCACGTTGTCAACTATGCATTTAGGGTGGTAGTAATTTCAGTTCTAAAGACTTCAGGGGTGTGATAGGACCCCCGTAAAATTGAAGTGTGTAGTTGGAAACTAAAAATATAGATTGAGGGGGCTTTTGGCAATTTTTTCTTGTCATAATATTAAAAGTAGATATCTAATTTTATCCGATATTATTTAATGGTTCTTTTCATAAATTTTAGGAATTCTTAATTTTTCAAGTAAATACCATATATTTTAAGGAAAAAAATCTGAAATATATCCAAACTTTGATCGAAATTGTTGTAACGATACCAAACTTTGGAAATGACCTTTTACCCCCTGCACTATTTAATAGTGTATTTTAAAGGTATATATGTGCCCACGTGAACATAAAAAATATTGCATAATTATAAATAGTAATGTGTCCACGTGGGCACATATATACCTTTAAAATACACTATTAAATAGTGCAGGGGGGTAAAAGGTCCTCCATAAAGTTTGGTATCGTAATAGCAATTTCGGCCAAAGTTAGAGTATTTTTCGGACCATTTTCCCTATAATTTATTCTTACATATATTACATGCAATTGATGCAAGCACCATTGCATCACAAAAGCTAAAGACATGATTGTTCAAACGAGACAACAAAATCCAAAAGGGAAGTATATTGTCATTAAGGTAAAAAACAAGCTACTTTTTAATATCTTCCTCTATTTCCAATGGTGTATTTCCTTGTATGTTTCACAAGCCAACATTATTTCCTGGCAATGAAACTCTCTCCCTTTCTCTATAAATTGTTAAATTTGAATACTCACAGACTTATTATTGTTCAAAGATATATAATATGGCTAAGTCTCAATTTCAATATGCTGCTTTTCTTGCTCTCTTCTTTTTCTTCCTCATTGCATCAAATGGTGAGTATAGCCCACAAACTATAAATTATTCTACCTAATACTATCACTTCAAACATTGTAAAATTTTAAGAATAAAAGAAAAACGTTTTAAAAATACATTGTGGTATATTAGACCCTAAAAATGGCTTCAAATTTTAACTTTGACCTCCAACCTTCATAGTGCACAAACAGACACTTTAACTATCCAACTTTTAAATAAATAAACACACGATTTTTGCAGCCAAAGAGCGTGAAATGCAAACTCGCCAACGTGTATTAGTGAGCCACTCAATGACTGTCAGCTAATTAAATATTTTACACGTCGATTTTAGAACTAAAAAAAATTAAAATTAATTTTAATTTATATACAAGAATCAAAATTATTTCCTCCTAATCTTTTCCTTTTCTTCATCATGTTTTTTTATCCTCTTTTGTAATCCCGAAATAGCAATTCTAGTGTGTTCAGTATAATCAAGTTCACACCACCTAAAAAACTTGCATCCAACCTGTTTAAGAAGAACAAATTCACTATCAAAATAGAATCTTGAGAACTAAAATTTAAACAAAAAAAGATGTCTTAAATGGAACCACACCCGACCATCTTCACATTCAAGAAACCAACGACCTGGATTATTTGCAGACCAAGAAATCTTCATTATAGCTCTTTTTTCACAATGACAAAAAAAAATAGAAGTCATTTGCACTAAATATGAGCAGAAATCGTTCTAAAGAGAGGAAAAAATCTTGGTTTGAAAGGGGAGGGAAAAAAATGAGATTTTGATTTGGAAATATAAAGATATATTTATAAAAGGGATTCATTAAGGGTAAAGTTGTCATTTCAGCATTTTTTTTATTGTTGTGGGCCTCGAAAATTACTCCTAACACGCGCAAAATAAGTGCACATCACGCGTTTTGCCAGCTAGGACTCGCGTGTTTATTTATTAAAAAGTTGGATAGTTAAAGTGCCTATTAGTGCACTATGAAAGTTGGAGGTCAAAGTTAAAATTTGAAGCCAAGTTTAGAGTCCAATATATGTATTATGCCTTAAATATGTCGCGACCTTTAATAAGAGGATGTCATTATGGGTATAATTAAGGAGAGAGTTCATTAGACAGGAGGTCTGAAAGGTCAGATATAGTGGAGATGGGGAGAGGCATATGTAGGCTTTTGGGGAAAGGTGATTAGATAAGATCTGATATGAGGGTGTGGAGGTTGCAAATAAGGATAGAAGGTTACTATGTAATTGAACCTTGTCTGAGTATTGACTTCTTCATGTAGTTCTTTGGCTTGGTGGCATTCTAGAGAACCGTACGTGTCTATCGTATTACTAGTTTCAGGGCACGTGCGTTGCTCGTGTGTCCCAATTCTGCTAGCATATTTTCTTAAAAAATAATAAGATAATATTAAACATGTGTGGAAAGAGTAATATAAATTTTAAGAAAAAAAGTACAAATTGAATTTGACGAATAATTAAGCCACTCGAATGACTTAATTGTTCAATACAAAATACTAAGGATTGCCTAAACTTAGAAAAAACAATTAAATTTAGTTATATAGGTGCAATGTGTAATCAAATAATAAATATGTGGCTGTTTGTACAACTACAACATGACATGATAAAATATAAGTTGTACCAAAATTTCCAAAATTAATGTTACTACAAATAGCTCTAAAGCATCTTACCCCAAATTAAGCACAAATACAAAACGTATACACATTTTAAAGTGTAAGCATATAACTAACCTTTTTTTTAGTAATACAATTGTAGGAATAATTTTATAATGCTAGTATCCTAAATTAGCATCTTAAACCATCATAACATACAATTAAAAAGCAATTATTTCTATGGAAGAAAATAAATATAAGTACCATATTCTTACTATTCTAGGAGAAAAAGATGATATTGCATTCTTATGTAAATATGTCATATTTCTATGATTATTGTGAAGTTGGGAGTGTGATGAATGGAGGCATAATTATCCTATTTATCGCTCTTTTGTAACTAAAATTTTATATAAAAATCCATATTAAATGTGAGCCCTTATAATTCATAAGAATGTGAATGGTTAAATTTTCATTGTTTAAACATAGGAGCAGAAAAGTTTACTACTATAAGGTTGATTAGCATAACCATTACTTAGTATTTATTAAGAATACATTAATAACTCAAATACACTCCGACATTCCTTATTCTCCTAATCCATTATTTAGCCATTATTGCATTTAAAGCAAATAATGCATCATCAACTTGGAAATTAGGAGCAAAATGATAATTCAATTTTGAGGTTAGGATCTTCCTATATATATATATATATAATTAGACTTTCTCTTTCTTTATCATAAGTATCTGAAATCCAATATAATATAATACACTATCTCCTATCATCTAGAATAGTCATTTTACATCTATAAAAAAAATAGTATTATATTTGGATCCACACTAAAATTATAAGCCTGCAATATACTAAAAGATCAGTAACAATGTATACATATGTCATTTTCTTTTCAAGATCTTTGAGGGTAAAACTCCTCTCTGTATCGAAAGTCAAAATCATTAAAGTTCAAGCAGAATAAAAGAAATTCAATTACATTACTCCTAAAAAATACTTCAAAAGATTCTTACCTGTATTTTGTAATTTTTCATAGTGTTACGTGATTTAGCCTCCAACTCAACCTACAAGTATTTTTATCCACATCTTAAAATACATAAAATTTGTATTCAAGAAAACAAGCTTATAATCAGCACGTCAAAAATCTCACCATTGGATTAGTTAGAGAAGAGCTAAAGACGGAAGTGCAAAAAACCAAAAACTGTTAAAGGTAACAAAAAGAAAAACAAAAACAACTACCTAATTTGGGAATGAGGAGACGAAAATTAACTTGAATCTGCAATGGAGCGTCATGCTTTAGTATTTATATTTATATTTATAATAAGTAGTACAATTTGTAACTGGCATAGAAATAATAAAATACTGTAATAAATAAGTATTGAGTGTTTAAATTGTCAGTAATGTTTTTTTTATAAAGTTGTGATGAACTTTTATTGTTAATTTCTACAAAAATCACATAATTAATAACTCTTAATTATTTTAATTAAGAAGAATACATAAAGATAAAGCCTTTTGTCTACCCCTTTGAATTACAAGAAATAAGAAATAAAAAATAAGAAACAAAGAATTAATAGCTATTAAATATGGTGATGGTTAGACTACTAAACTCATTTTGCCTTTTGGTGATTCATTATAATTTGATAAAAAATAATTATTATAATTAAATGGTATATTTTTTGAATGTTTTTATAATTTTGTACATGAATATGAAGAAAATTGTTCATAATTAAAGGATAAAAACGTCCTACAATTTTTAACGGACATTTTGATAATTGAACTTTCAATTTATAATTTTTTCACTTTTAGAATAGAAATATAATATATGCACCAATTGAAAATTCAGAAATTGATATATAACAGAAAATGAAAATTATGTTTCGTAGATTTGAGTACAATGATTATGAATTTACTATTATATTATTATTCTATAAATAATATTTATCATTAAAAATAATATTAATATATTAATAACTCTTTTTAGAGACTTTTAAAATGTAAAACAATTGATAAGTAAAAAAATAGAAAAAACAATTGATTAGGGGTACTTTGTATAATCCGATGTCTTTTCTTCAAATGGCCGAACTCTCACAAATAATGCAATACTTAGGGGTGACAGTAGTGGAAGTAGCTAGTATGAAATTTCTTGGGCATGATTTGTCCCATCTTTCTTTCCTCCATGAGAAAACCAGAAAAAAATAAGTTTTGCTAATTCATAAGGTGTTGGGTAAACATTTTCACCCAAAAAAATAAAATGAAAACTATAATTCTATAATAAAATAACGAGTATCGGGAGAAAGGAAAGAAATTATTACCAAAAAAAGGAAAGAAATTATTTATTGTCAGTACTTTAACCGTATAGAACCTGCACAAATAAAAAAAAAATACAATCACATGGTGCTTCAAAGTTAAGTGGGCATAATATTATTCCAAATAATTTGAATACAGGAAAAGAATATAACCACATATATAGATGTTCACGAAGAAGACAAAAGAAACAAGAGAAAACAGCGAGCAATATACATAATATAAAAAAATCTTTCAATTTTAAGATATTGATAATAAACAAATGCAAAAGTTGATCAATATTAAAGAACAAATCTTTCATTTCTGAAAATTATAAAAAAAAAATAAAGCTTACGTGGGTTATCTCTTATAGAAGAAGATTAGTTATATATCAATATAGTCATTGAATTCTTAGAGAAGACATGGTTCTTTATTAAAAAGTTATGACCTTTGGACTTCTTTTTACTTAAATTCCAAAAAAATAAAAATCTAAAAAGGGCAAAATGGTAATCTAACTTTGAAGTTAGGAGCTTCCAACTTATATATTTATATGATATATGATATGATTAGCTTATCATACAGTCTTCCACTTTGTTGGTATTTGTTATCATCTATATGTTTACTAGGTTTAGGTATTCTATTAGTTGTCCTATTTTCCTTCCTTGTTATTAGTGCTGGTAATTTAGGCCCACTTTTCACTGACCCGTCTAAATAGCCCAACAAATATGGGTTGAAAGAGTGATTTTAAATATGGGTAATATTTGGGCTTATACCCATATTTTACCCATTAAAATATGGGTATTTTATGGGTAAATTACTGGTCATATATGGGTATTGTAAGTTTTCTCCAAACTTTCAAAGAATCGTCTGTTGCCAAGTTTTAGAAGCGATTTTTCGGCAAAAAAATTGGGTGTTTCTTCCACGAATCACAATATCAAAGATAATTTGGTAAGTCCCTAAATTTCTCTTCTCCTTAATCCTTCTTCCTTGTCTTCCCTCTTTCTCTTCCTTTTCTTTTCTTTGAAATTTAGGGCTAGGGTTTGTGGGTAATCTCCTGAAATCTTCTTCTTGTTTTTGAATTCTAGTTGTAGTAAATAATTCCATATTTATAAGAATTATGAATGTAGTTTAACAGCTTAATACCTTTTTTTTTTTTATAGAATATTGAATTTCATGTTTGGATTTTTTTTTACAGAATGTGGAATTTCATGTTTTTTGCATTTGTTTTGGTTTGTTGTTTATATATGAAATTATTATTTATGTTACATTTTTTTTTTGTTTTTTACTTTATACTTGTACTTTGCTAAGTGATTTTCTTTACTTTGTGGTCCATTTTAATCAACTAAAATATGCAGAGTAGATGCATTATCTATGGAGTGGAAACAGAGTTATGAAACTGTTACAGCTCATTTTCTTGGAGATGAGAGAACTATTGGAGAATTGATAATGAGTATAACTAGTATTTTACCCAACCCATATTTTACCCATATTAAAGTGGGTGGGTTGTATTGTTACCCATTTTTAACCCTCCCAAATTTTACCCAACCCACCCATTTGCCATCACTACTTGTTATAAATTTACTTCAGTTGAGCTAAGAGTCTTTCTAGAATAGTCTAGTTACCTCAATCAGGTAGCGGTGAGGTGTGGATATACTCTATTATCTCAAGATCCCACTATGTGGAATTTCACTAAATATGTTATTATTGTAAAAAAAAAAGTGTGTCATGTAAACTGAAGCATATTGTAATATTATATGTAAACTCTTGAGTTTTTACTTTCTTTTCTTTGTAGAAATGCAAGTAGCAGTATCAACTGGTTGTGAAAAGAAGAGTGTGACATGGATTGGGCCTTGCCTTAATACCCAAGGATGTAACAATCAATGCATCAATCGGGAACATGCTATTCATGGAGCTTGTCACTGGGATTGGCCTTGGATTGGCACCGCTTGCTATTGCTACTTCTGTTGATAAATAAGATTTTAATCATCGTGATTGATGCTATCAATTGAAAAAAATAAAAGATATATTGCACTTTGTAATAATGTTAAAATATGATATACAATTCAAAGGAAGAAATACAAACAAACTCATAATTACTTGAAGTAACCCACACTACTAAAAATGAGCCACAAAAATCATTGCAGTACATGTTATAACACTCTATTGCATAGAGCCGTAGTGACGGTTTGTGGTCCATAGATGAATTTGCCTTACTTGAAGCCACAAGTATGGGTGCTATTGAGGACTTAACTTATTCCTTGCAGGTGAAAAAATATGCTCTTCTTCCTCAACTAGATCTGTCCATCTAGAAGCATTTGTTTCCTTCACCAAACTCTTGTCATTTATTTTGGAGTTTGTTTGTTGTCCGGATATTTTCTCTCCAAGCGACTCTAAAGATGGGGAAGGAAACATCATGAATTAATGTGTTGATTGTGGCCATAGGTGGTTTGACCATTGGGTTTGCTTTATTCAACATTGTGGTTTGTAACTCCTTGATTATTCTAGTAGTTTCTAGAATAGAAACTTGAAGAATTGGAGTGGATAATGCGTGAAGCTCTTGATCAGAATTGATCATTAGGGCATCAAAGGTGTTAGAGCACACAAAGTTCCTTGATACTTTATCATTACAACTTACTGTTTGCTCCTTGCGCATTGGGTTAGTGCAATCTAGTTGTTGTAGATTGGTACTACCTGGAGAAATTTTTTTGCTTGGTACTTCAGTCCAGCCTCCCTTATTATTATCATTCAAAGTGAAGTCATGATCACATGTACCACCAGATTCAAAAATTCTATCCAAATTTTCTCAACTCTGCTCCACATTATTAGCATGGCCTAGATCTTCAATCGTAGCCAAGCTAGGATCTTTTCTAGATACAACACCAGCAACATGTAGTTTAGATTCCAAATTAATCACAAAAACCACCAAATCACTAGTAAAACCATCATTCGCACTGAAACCCAAAGTCTACCAGACCGTAGCTAAGGTGCAATTTAGTGTAACTGTAGTATTAAGAGTATCATCTCTAACACAAGTATCAACTACTCGATCTCCATTGCTTTTAATGGTTTCAACCATTGTTATTTCATTATTATTTGCATTTGCAGCTCAAGTATTATCATTAGTACTTTGATCAATATTTGCTAGTCTTCTCATTTAAAATTTGTGGCAAATCACCTTGGAATTTCTCCCCCATTGTATTGATAATCTCCAATCACTCCATCATCTTTGTGATTGTGATCTTGATTCTTTTTCAAAATCAATCAACTGCTTTCATCGTGACCTTGATGCTTGCAATGGTTATAATATAAAGGTAAATTATCATATACAAATTCTTGAAAAACCTCTTGAATCTTACCGGTCTGCTCGTCCAAATATTGTAGGTGCATCCTCTTAGGCAGCTTATCCATAAGATCGAGTATCACCTTCACCCTAGTAGTGCTAGGTCCTGTCTTGTCTTGTGTTGCCTTGTCGATAGCTATTGGCCTTCCAACCGTTGATGCCATCGTCAACAAGGATCTCTTGGCAAATAAATCTAGTGATAATCGAGGCAACGAAATCCACACTACAGCCATTAAAGTTTCTTCTTTTGAATTGAAATCTATTGTCCTAGGAAATACCCTATAAAGATGTTGCTCTCCATGGAAAGGCAAAAAGCTTACAAATTTTGATAGATCAACCACATAATCTTCATATTGGTCTATCCTTAGATGAATATGTCTACAAGCAAGTAAACCAACTAAACAATTTCCTTTGACTCCCAAGTGTTTAGGTAAAACTGCTGTCAAATCCTTCACTTCCAATGTAACGGAAGAGAACTTAATAATTACAGCTTGATGTAATCCTTCTTCCTGTGCGAAAACCTGTCGTTCTCTCTTTGTGAATTGAATCGTATGCTCTCCATGTACATATTGAATCTGTTTCAACTGGATTTTTGTCAAATTCTGGGAAGTTTGATTTGTGGTTAATCGAGTAGCAAAGTATGTTTGTTGATTAGGGTTAGGATTTGGCTCTCCCACAGTCAAAGGCTAGGGAGAGATGTACGCAGACATGGCTACTGCTAAGTCTCCATAGCGATCGCCTTAGGATTTAGAGGGTCCGCTATGTTGATTTTTCACCATCTTTGGATAGGGATGTATCCGAGAGAGAATTTTTGTAATTTTTTTAAATGCTCATACAAATTATAAATAAATAAAATCGATCTACCTTACTTCTCATAATATTAAAAGTAGATATCTAATTTTATCCGATATATTTAGTATTTGACAGTTATTTTCATATATTTTAGGAATTCTTAATTTTTCTAGTAAATACCATATATTTTATTCTTACATATATTACATGCAATTGATGCAAGCACCATTGCATCACAAAAGCTAAAGACGTGATTGTTCAAACAAGACGACAAAATCCAAAAGGGGAGTATATTGTCATTAAGGTAAAAAACATGCTACTTTTTAATATCTTCCTCTATTTCCAATGGTGTAGAATTCAATGTATTTCCTTGTATGTTTCACAAGCCACCATTATTACCTGGCCAATTCTTATGCCCACAATGAAACTCTCTCCCTTTCTCTATAAATTGTTAAATTTAATTTGAATATTCACCTAAACATAATATTGTTCAAAGATATATATGGCTAAGTCTCAATTTCAGTATGCTGCCTTTCTTGCTCTCTTCCTTTTCTTCCTCATTGTATCAAATGGTGAGTATTGCCCACAAACTATAACTTATACTACCTAATACTATCAGTTATAACATTATATATTTTTAGAATAAAAGAAAATCTTTTAAAATATACACTGTGGTAACTATTTCGCGGCGTTTAATAAGAGGATGTCATTATGGGTATAATTAAGGAGAGAGCTGATCAGACAGGAAGTGTGAAAGGTCAGATATAGTGGAGATGGGGAGAGGCACATGTAGGCCTTAGTAATTTTGGGGAGAGATGATTAGACAAGATATGACACATTTTCAGCTTATCATGGACATTATCTTAGTTATTAGGATGTGGAGGTTGCGAATAAGGGTAGAAGGTTAGTACGTAGTTGAACCTTGTCTTAGTATTAATACTTATTCATGTAGTTCTTTGGCTTGGTGGAAGTCTAGAGAATCGTGTCTACCGTAGTATTAGCTTATCATGCAATCTTCACCTTTGTTAGTATTTGTTATCATATGTTGTTTACTAGGTTTAGGTAATCACGCCTTCTTGGTGACATCACAGTTCCTTGCATATATTATCTGCACTATTTTCCTATTAGTTGTCCTATTTTTCTTCATGCCATTTTCTCTTTCCATTACTACTATCAATTTACTTGACTTGAAGTGAGAGTCTTTCAAGAATAGACTCTTTAGCTCAATCAGGTAGCAGTAAGGTCTGAATATGTGGAATTTCAATGAATATGTTGTTATTGTAAGAAAAGAGTGTCATGTAAACGGAAGCATATTGTAATATTATTATCGATAAACTCTTGAGTTGTTACTTCCTTTTCTTTGTAGAAATGCAAGTTGTAGAATCAATTGGTTGTGAAAAGCTGAGCAAGACATGGTCTTGGCCTTGCTTTGATACTCAAGGATGTAATAATCAATGCATCAATTGGGAACATGCTATTCATGGAGCTTGTCACATGGATTGGACTGGCCCTGCTTGCTATTGCTACTTCTGTTGATATATATGATTTTAATCATCGTGATTGATGCTATCAATTGAAAAAAATAAAAGATATATTGCAGTTTGTAATAATTCTACCAAAGTATAAATTGTTATCTTGTATGATTTGCTCCTAATAATATCACACTGTGACTTTTCCGATTGCCTTGGATTAATTTGCATTATTTTCATTTGATTTAGTGGAATTCAACAAAGGGAAATGTACCCCTCTCTTATTTTACCAACTAATTAGCTCATTTTATTTGCTATCTGACAAAACACACTTATCTAAAAGGTCTTTATATGTTGACCAATTTTAGGATGGTTATCGAAATGAGAGAAAGTGTTGTCCTTTAATTTTTACAATAAAAAAAACAAACGAAGAAAACACTAAGGGTCTATTTGAAAAGCCACCAAATGATTAAAATTGGTGTCACTACTAAAAAAACTGTAAAAAGAGATTTAAAAAAGAGACCTCATGAGGTCTCTTCTCTAAAAAAAAGAGATCTAAAAAGAGACTTCAACGGTAAGTCGCTATAATGTAGGTGACTTTTGTGTAGAGACCTCATGAGGTTGCCAAATAGAGGTCACCATGTGGGGTAGCATACCATGATGTAATTACTAGTGGAGTATTTACCAGCCTAATAAATATACAATCTAGTAATTACATTGACCTGTTTGTTTGCAATAGTGTAATTACAGTGTGATTACCAGTGTAGTGCTTGATTGTAAAAATGGTCCTTCAATTCTAACAAAAAACTAAAGGAGAAAACACTAAAAGATTTCATGTATTAGAAGTTCTTATGCATTTCTTAAAAACGAAAATTTTAAAAAAAAATTAAGGAAAGATTTTTCACTTCTAAACAAAAATCTCAAAAAAATAAAATCTTTTAATTTCTTTTGTATAGTTCGTAAAAAAGAAAAAGAAAATTGAAAAGATTTTCTTTTATACAAATCTTTACAAAAAAAAAAATTACAGAAAAATATAGTTGCATTTTTCAACAAGATTCTAATCTTTCAAAACTTTTTAACTGTCCAATCAAGACAAATTACGCATATCGGTCCTTTTCGAATTCAGTGACCTTTATTCACGAAATTCATGTTTTAATTCCTTATTCAAAATGTCCACATAAAAAAGATTAATCAAAAGAAAAGTTAGACGACAATTTCAGTCATTTCAGATACAATAGATACTTTTTTAATTTATTTGTCTTAAGAGAAATTTAATTTTATGTACTTCAAAATTGTGTTACTATCCCTAAAGCAGCACACAGTTGACCTACCAACTTGCTGCCCAAGGGCTATTTTAGTCATTTTCAGATAAAATATAGAATTTATTTGTTTTACTTACTTGTCTTATTTTTTCCTTTTAATTTGTTATATACTTGAAGTTTACATTATAATAATTGATAACTTAAAATAATTAAGAAGACTTATAATTTTTTATGATTGATTCTAGAAATTCTATCAGTACCACATAAACTGGGACAAAAAATAACATATATTATTTGAAAATTACGTAAAATGTACTATAAATTACAATAATTACCACGCAATAGAGGCGTGTCACCCGCTTTAGCGACTTGCACATGACAGAAACTCAGAATTCTCCCCAAAAGTCCTCATTTCGTAACACAATTTCGAACCTTCACGTTCTAAACTAGCCCTTTCACACCAAGTTTGATATCGGGAGTTCTACTTACCCGTATTTTCTTTGAAGAGCTTTACGGATTCGTTATCGTCTTAGCTAATAGAAAAACCAACCTAAACTTAGACATTTAACCCAATCCTTTCCCGGATTGTCCTAGACTTCACCTCACTAGAATTCTTCTGAGACTGGCCTAGCCTAAAACTTTTAAGTCACTAGTCAAGAGTTTCTTACACAAATTCTTTCACCATTGGCTTACCCGTTGTAGACACGTAATTTTTGACCGAACTTAAGTTTTACACCATTTTTAGAGCTTAAATATTTTATAAAAATCTAAATTAAATATTTTGACTTTTATCTTATTTTATTAAGTTTATTTTAAAAGATTAAAACAACAAAAATAAAATCACATTTTTTGGTAAGTTTTATTTTTAATTTATTCAAAAAGAAATAAAAAATTTCAAAAATATATGTTTCTTTTAATTTTAGCTTTAATAAATAAACTAGTGTTTCTTAATTATATTTTTTAATTAGCTATTTAACTTTTCTTATATTTATATTAATTTAAAATAATTAATTAATATTTTAATTATTATATTTTATATTTATATATACCTACACATTAACCCCCACTACTCTTCCCATTTCCCACAACCCTCACCCCCACTTCACCATAATTCCCCGCTCCACTCACTACAAATATACTACACCACTACTCACTCATACACACGTACTACCCAACCCCTCTGCACTCTCCTATATACTACATTCACAACACACACACGACACAACACAGACACACATCACTAGCCACACACCCACACTCCACTACATACTACTATATTATACATACGCACAACACAAATAAAAAGACTCCCGGATATTACCAAAAACAAAAAAAATACGTATACCCATCTGCACGAAGAAGAAAAAGAAGATCACCCTCACATTATATATATATATATATTTTCACTCACAAGCAAAGGTTGAGTTTGAGGTTTGCTTTCGTGGTTTCCTATTAGGATTGCTTTCTTTTCGTAAATTGATTTTAACAAGAGGTACCCTTTCACATTTATTTTATTTTGATTTTCATGATTATATAATACTTAATTCCAATGTTATGAATTTGCACAAATTTTATGTTTGTTTAACTTTTCCATTATAATATTGAAATATGTTAAACATGTTGTATCTTTAAATTTAGAGTAAATTTCATATAGTATCGTATTTTGATCTCTATGTCTAGTATCTGGTGATATCGCTCTTGCTCCTATTTTATCACACAAATTCACGTTTTGTTTCTTTTTATTTATTTTTAATATATTTATTTGTGAATCAAAGCATGGAAAAAATTATTTAAATAGTTTCATATGTTAGTTAATACAACCAAGTTGTTTATCTAAATGGATAATTAAAATTTATATTATTTCAATGAGTTCATGTCATATTAACATTGTGTTAATTTCAATTATTTTGCACCCCTTCTGATATATTGTTATCCACATTTGGCTTCTCAAATATAAATGTCAGCGAGAACAAGAATTTAATTAGGTCACTAGATTAGATAATTAAATTAGAATAAATAACTTAATTAGTAGATCACTAGATTAGATAATTAAATTAGAATAAATAACTCAATCAGTGAGCCACTTTGAAACCAATTTGTTTAAAATTAGGTAACGAATTTTATTTACTAATTAGAAGAGGTATGGGTTTGATTAATAATAATTAAGGAAATATTGGTCAACACGATATACATAGCTTTTGAATGTTCCGTTTACTATTTTACCAAGGTTTTCTTTTATTATTGATTGATAGATTTATTTCTAACGAAATCGGTCTAGATCACTATTTTGGTTAAGTAACACTTTGGGTAGGTAAAAATTAAAATATTTTCTCTTAACGTTAGATGGACATTTAGACACATTAACAATGTTTGTTTTGTGGTTACACATCTTTTTGAGACATTACAAAAAAAAAAAAAAACTCAAGGATGCAGTGACGCACCCTGTCCAATAATATAATCAACTTTCATTAGTTTAAAATAGAGACTCATAGACAACATTATTAAGTGTGATGCGAAGAAGGAAGTTATGCCTCTAAATGTCAAGACCACAAATGCGGTTACGCATGTAGGTTGAGACCAAATAAAAATTCATCAATAAAAATGTGAACAAGTCATGGACTGAAATAATATATCCAAAAAATATTTTAAAATAAGTATAAGTCAATAAAAGTGACCGTGCTAGAACCACGGGACTCGAGGGATGCCTAATACCTTCCCCTCGATCAATAGAATTCCTTACCTAAATTTCTAGTTTGCAGACCATATTAAAGAGTCATTTCCTTTTGGTTAGGGATTAAAAAAGAAATGGTGACTTGAAGCATCATTACTCAATTCCAAGTGGCGACTCTAAAAAAATAAAAATAATTCCTAATCAATACCATCACTTAAAATGGAAAAACCTTCCCCGATGCGAAAAAGGAGCGTGACACCCGTAACGAATGAAACAATTTTATTTCTCACCATTTATCAATATAATTCACACTGCACCTTATTTTACTATAATCTTTCAATTTTGAAATCCCAGCAATTATATGTAAAACAACTACAACTAGGCTATTTTTCCACTTTTGTGTACATCAAAGGAAAAATCAAGAACTATCCGTAAGGATTTAATGGATTGTGAAAACATAAACAATCTAAACGTTCATAAATCCTATCAATTATTCAGGATCCTAGAACTATATGATTTTCACATAAATCTATTACTATAATAATTCAGTCCAGAATACATACCCGAATCAACCATAGTGTTTATCGAAAATCTTGACTTGAATTGAGCAGAAGTCTTTTTCTTTGTTTTTCTTCTGATGTTGTTTCTCTCTCTTGTCTTATACTTTATAAATAGCTTTGATGGATAAGATTATATATTTATGGCAGAGAGAGGACCATTTTAAGAAGAGAGTTTTTTTACATTATTCCCATTTTCCATCATTGTGAGTAGTGGAGATGATGAGTTGTTTTAAAACTACCAAGTAACTCCCCACTTAATGGGTAGTTGGAAGTTACTAGGTAGCTTCCCCACTTCTCCACACATGTTTAGGATTTAACTTTATTAATTATCAAACCATAATATAATTACGTAGGCCCTAGAAATTTACATTCTCCCACTTGACACACGACCTTTAACTTAATGGTTTAATAAGCATGTTAATGTGCACAATTAATGTTAAATCCAACATCATTCGTCGTTATTAAGTAAATCAACTAATATGATTCATGGCGGTTGTACACCACTTTATTTGGCATAGTCCCTTTCATTCACTACAATATTAGTCTATTACCTAACACAACCTTTCAAATACATAATGGGTCCACAATAATGCTTAGAATACTTTATCTAAGACAAAACCTGCCATTGTAATTCTCAACATAACGTATACAAGAGAAAACAAGTAATAATAGAAACATATATATAGTTGAGCTCAAAGTGTAAATTGCAAAAACATAATAAAATCTTTACAGAAAGTCATTCATTGCTATCAATAAGACTCATTCTTTCAACATGTTCAACAAATGTTTGGGGGGCTAATCCTTTCGTCAAAGGATCAACAATCATAAGTTTGGTGCTAATATTTTCAATTGTCACTTTATGTTTCTAGACTTCTTCTTTAACTGAAAAGTATTTCAATTCAATATGCTTGGCACCCTTTGAATACTTATCGTTTTTAGAGAAGAAGACTGTTGCAGTATTATCACAATAAATTTTTAGCGGCTTGAAAATACGATCGACTAGTCCAAGTCCTGAAATAAAGTTCTGCAGCCAAGTAGTCTAAAATGTGGCCTCAAAGCATGCCACAAACTCAGCTTCCATAGTGGATGCAACTATAACAGACTGTTTTGCACTCTTTCATGACATTATTCCTCTAACTAACAGGAAAAAATATCCAAATGTGGATTTTCTTGTATCCACACAACCAGCATAATCTGAATCTGAATATCCAATCACATCAAAATGATCAGATCTTCTATAAGTGAGCATATGATCTTTAGTTCCTTGCAAGTATCTCAACAAATGGATCACTTTGATATTGGCCCAACATTCCAACAGCGAAACTGATGTCTGGTCTAGTACATGTTTGGGCATACATTAGACTCCCAACTATTGATGCATAAGGGATATCATTCATTTGCTTACGTTCCAATTCTTTCTTTGGACATTGATTGAGACTAAATTTATCTCCTTTCTAAATTGAAACGGGACTTGATGAACATTTTTCCATTGTAAATCTCTCTAACACTTTATTAATATAGGCTTTCTAAGACAAACCCAATAATCCTTGTGATAAATTTTGAAATATTTCTATCCCAATCACATAGGATGCCTCTCCCATATCTTTCATATTAAAATTGTTAGAGAGATATCGCTTGGTATCATGCAACAAACCAAGACCATTAGTAGCAAGAAAGATGTCATCAACGTATATGACTAACATAATAAACTTATTCCCACTGACCTTCGGATATATACACCGATCAACAATGTTTTAGGTTACAATAGTTTCATTAAACTTAAGATACCATTGTCAAAAAGCTTGTTTAAGTACACCATGTGTTCCTTTCCTTTAATAGAAAACCCCTCAGGTTGATTCATATAAACTTCTTCCCCCAAATTTCCATTTAGAAAAGTTGTTTTCACATCCATTTGATGTAGCTCTAAGTCATAATGAGCTACTAAAGCCATTATAATTCTGAGTGGATCTTTTCTAGAGCCGGGTGAAAATATCTTTTTATAGTCGATGCCATCCTTTTAAGTGAAACCTTTTGCAACAGGTTTGGCCTTGTGACGTTCGATGTTGCCAGTTGAGTCACGTTTGGTCTTAAAGATCCATTTACACCAACTTTTTTTGCAACCTTTTGGTAATTCAACATGGTCACATACTTCATTTTGTTCCATAGATTTCAACTCATCTTTCATAGCATTTATCCATCTATCAGAATTATTACTTTCAATAGCTTGTGAAAATGAAACTGGATCATTATCAATTCCCAAGTCAATTTCTGACTCGTGTAAATATACCAAATAGTCATCAAAAATAGCATACCTCTTTTGCTTTGAGATTTTATTAATGCTACTTCTAGTAGTACATT
Source organism: Solanum acaule (assembly GCA_036250505.1). Taxonomy (NCBI): domain Eukaryota; kingdom Viridiplantae; phylum Streptophyta; class Magnoliopsida; order Solanales; family Solanaceae; genus Solanum; species Solanum acaule. Next base: position 102,149 of record JAJOOR010000626.1, on the reverse strand, counting down.
TACTGTAGGTTCATCAATTATCGCTTCATTGAGATTAACATGAGCATCAATTTGTTGTTCTTGTTGATTGTTAGGTTGTACAACAGCTTCAGGAACAACAACTTTAAAAGAAGTAAAAGGTAGAGGAACTCTCACCCTAACTTCTTTAATTTCCACTTTACGTGGTTCTTCACTCCACTAACTTCACCATTCTCAATGAATCTACCATTTCTAGTTTCAACTATTCTTAACTGTGATTAGGATAGTAAAATCTATACCGTTTTGATTTTTCTGGATAACTAATGAAGAAACCACTGATTGTTCTTGAATTCAGTTTCTTTTCTTGTAGGTTATAAACTCTAACTTCTGCTGGGCAACCCCAAATATGCAAGTGCCTTAAACTAGGTTTCCTACCAGTCCACTATTCAAAAGGAGTCTTTGAAACTGCTTTACTAGGAACCCTATTAAGTAAGTAAATGACAGTCCTTAAAGCACACATCTACAATGAAAGAGGTAGAGATAAATTACTTAACATACTCCTAACCATGTCCATTAATGTATGATTACGCCTTTCTGCTACACCATTTTGTTATGATGTTCCAGGCATTGTTTATTGAGCACATATGCCATGCTTTTCGAGGAATTTAGCAAATGAACCTGGGTGTTGTCTAGTTTCATCATATCTTCCATAATATTCACCACCTCTATCTGACCTGATTATTTTCACATTTCTATCTAGTTGTCTTTTAACCTCAGTAATAAAGACCTCTAAGACATTTATTGCTTGAGATTTTTCATGTAACAAATAGACATATCCATAATGTGAAAATTCATCAACAAAAGTGTTAAATATTTTTCTTTACTGAAAGACGGGATATCAAAAGGACCACTATATCAATGTGTATAATTTCAAGAAGTTGTGTGCTTCTTGTGGCTCCTTTCTTTGTATGTTTTGTTTGTTTTTCTTTAATACATTCCACACAAATGTAAAGGTCTGTAAAATTCAAATCTAGAAGAATTTCATGTGTAACCAATCTTTCTAGTCTTTCTTTGGATATGCGACCTATAAAGTTGATGGAGTGGGTTCCTTGATTCTTCAACCTTATTTCCTCTTGAACCGGCATTCCGTGCAATTCATGTACGTTCCATTTATCTTTCACGGTGTTGTTCATTTGGAAAGGACCATACTCAGACGGTAATGAGTTGATGATGAATTGTACAAGGAAATTTTATTCCACTTCCATTCCCAATGACTTAAGTTTTGTTTGTCATTCTTGAGACTTAGGGTTAGACACCCTATCCTTGTTGAACTCTTGAGAACAACTATTTACATCGAAATCAATGACATGCTCATGCATAATACGAGAACCATCAACCTTCATGGTGGTCAAAGTACCCATTAGTGTCCCAGCAAGAAACTTATTAGCATTTTGAGAGGATTCTTCCACAAGTTTTAGAAAATATTTTCATTTTTCAATTTTGGGAAAAGTAGTCTTAATGTTGCCCGCAATATTCATTCGCATAAACATTATGCCTAATCTGTTAGATCGATCCCAGTGCTTATAATAAGACCTTTCTTCAGTACTGTGAGTTTCAATAATAGCAGTTGGCTTCTCAGTGTAAAGTGCAACATCAAGATAAAAAATTCCAAGATGGAATTTGATCTGTTCACACTAGTCTAAGAAGTGAAGACCGCTAAAGGTCATAACAGAGGCAGAGTGCGAATGAAGAGCAAATGCTACAAATTGAACATGCTCATTGTTATTACTTTGAGTTATGAGCTTAACACATACTATTAGATTCATAAATGATTTATATATTCTTAAATGTATATCGATGTCCTCCTTTGGGAGAAACATCAAAATACAACATTAGACATAATGATGCTTAAATGTGAATTTAACGTAATTCAATAAATTTTAATGTGTCAATCAATAATATTTATTATCTTTGAATAAATAAATAAAACTAACGACACATAAAAATTATCTCCTTAATGTTAAATGGTTATAAAAATAAATAATCAACCTTTGGGTGATCCATAAATATCTTATAACCAAAAACTTCAATATATCCATTAGTGTTATATCAATTATAAGCATCAAAATAAAGGATAATTGAATATACGTTTAATTATTTATTTCAGAATTATTTATTCATAAAGATTTGACCACTTTGGTGATTAACGAATCACATATACATAATTCCAAAAATAAAATACATCATAATAGTGAATAAATTATTCCCCTTAATACTAAACACCTTTATATGCCAAAATTAGTATAATAATATGGGATAATAACATCATGCATATATGAATCGTTATATATACAGTGATGTTATAAAGCAATACAAATTATGGATTAACACTTCACTATTTAATTCACATGACTTCTTTTGAAGGTCATTACTAACATTTATTTCCTTAATTTAAAAGAAAAAGAACAAGTGTTCTAATACAAATTTAAGTTTTCAGTGAGTGAAACTCAACTACTCAAAACATAATAATCTGAATCTGTATATTAAAATAAATACAAAGTATTTGATTAAATACTTTATATAAATCAATGAAGTGTTGCCAATAAACTAAAGAGGCCGTAATTTAACACTTTATTTTATTTTTAATTTAAAGTTTAAACTCAATGTTGAAATAATTGAAACAATGGCACGGGAGACATTATAATTTATAATCATTATCCAAATCAGCCATACAATTAAGTCAATACCCATTACTGTTTTTAAATAAAGAAAACATTAATTCTATGAAAAATCACTAGTTCTTAAATCAGGATCTTGATAAACAATCTAAACATTCATAAATCCTATCAATTATTCAGGATTGTAGAATTATATGATTTATAATCTATTACTATAATAATTCAGTCAAGAATACATACCCGAATCAGCCATAGTGTTTTTCGAGAATCTTGACTTAAATTGAGCGGAAGTCGTTTTCTTTGTTGTTCTTCTGAAGTTGTTTCTCTCTCTTGCCTTATACTTTATAAATAACTTTGATAGATAAGACTATATCTTTATGGCAGAGAGATGACCCTTTTAATAAGAGAGTTTTTCACATTATTACCACTTTCCATCATTGTGAGTAGTGGGATGATGGGTAGTTTTAAAACAACCAAGTAACTCCACCACTTAATGGGTAGTTGGAAGTTACTAGGTAACTTTCCCACTTCTCCACACATATTTAGGATTTAACTTTATTAATTATCAAACCAAAATATAATTATGTGGGCCATAGAAATTTACACTATCAACATTGCCAAACACTTGGTTAAGGATTCATATTAACAAAAACTAGTTGCAATATTACATGTTACTAATGCAAGCACGATTGCATCACAAAAGCTAATTAAGACATGATAATTGTCCAAGAAGAAAACAATAAAATTCAAAAGGGAAGTATATTATATTGTCAATAAGGTAAAAAACATACCACTTTTTAATATCTTCCTCTAGTTCCAATGTTGTAGAATTCAATGTATTTCCTTGTATGTTTCCACCATTATTACCTGGCAATTACTTATGTCCGCAATGAAATTCTATTTATTTCTCTATAAATTGTTAAATTTGAATATTACACATAATTGTTCAAAGATATATATGGCTAAGTCTCAATTTCAGTATGTTGCCTTTCTTGGTCTCTTCCTTTTCTTCCTCATTGCATCAAATGGTGAGTATAGCCACAAACTATAAAAAGAATCTTTGATAGTTTGTCCGTTTCAATTCATATTGGCTATATATTGTGGTATTAGAACAATTCTAAGAATTAAAAAAAAACTTCTAAGAAGAGTTTAAGATATTAAATATATATATGTCATGACATTTAATAAGAGAATGTCATTATGGATTAACAAGGAAAGAGTGTTACGTAAATTAAAACATAAGATGTACATCTTTGAGTTGTTAATTTTGTTTGGTTGCAGAAATGCAAGTAGCAGAATCAATTGGTTGTGAAAAGATGAGTGCAGCATGGACTTGGGCTTGCTTTGATACTCAAAGGATGTAACAATCAATGCATCAAATGGGAACATGCTATTCATGGAGCTTGTCACTGGGATTGGACCCACCCTGCTTGCTATTGCTACTTCTGTTGATAGAGGAAGCTATCAATTGAAAACAATAAAAGATATATTGCAATTTGTAATAATGTTGAAAATTTATAAGACATGTGATCGAGTATAATCATTCTATCAAAGTATAAATAATTCTGGTGTATATGGTTTGCTCCTTATAATAATATCAAAACTCTGACTTTTCCAATTGCCTTAGATTAATATTAAATATTGTTTGCATTATTTTCATTTGATTTAGTGGGATTCAACATACATGTCGAATCTGTTTAGGACATGTATTGTCACACCTCGAGGCTACCCCCTTGCGTAACACGGAACCTAGGACCACGAGTGACCCCAAGCTAACCCTGTGTCTGGCATATCATAAGCATACTATAAAAGCTACTGAATAAAACAAGTACTATGTGGAAGCTAAAATAGTGGATAACGGAAAGTGGGGAAAAACCCAACTAATCTAAATATATAAAACATACTAAGGGTTTAGTGATAACTGAAACAATCACTTAACAACTCAAGCTGAATCTACTACTATGTCTGAATAGCCTCTAACTGAGTTGAGTTGATGGGACATGCCCTAGCTAAGTTTAACAAAACTGAAAACTGAAAGTAAAGACTAAAATGAAAGCATGTCTATTGTCCTTGAAATATGAGGATTCACCACTGAAGCTGTTGAATGAGAACCGAGAATCAATCTATGCATGATCCAGATGTTGAGTACCTGAACTGTCACAACCCAGACCATCGTGATTGGCACCCACACTAACCCCCCGGTGGGAGAACCATTACTACAACCCGAACTAACAAATCTTATGAAAACTAAGGCATTTAAAAATACGAAAACAAGTTTAAATGACTATAAAAATGGAGTCCCCATAAACTCCAAAGGTTTAAACAAATAACTAACCAAACTAATGCAGAAATTCAACCCCTAGAACCTGAAAGTCATTGTACCAAAACTCTACTAACGACAAGTCTAAGAGCAAGGGGTACAACCCCGAAACTAAACAACACCTAAACAAATAGTCTGAGTCCGAAAAGAGTGGACTTAAACACGAAAGATCCATGGCAGTTTGAAAGAACTGGCTCACCCTTGAATCCGGTCACGCTCATTAGTCACCTAGCTGAAGTCTATCAATAGCCACCTGAAGTTGCCCTGTACTCAACAAAGAAAGAGCAAGTGTAGTATCAGTACACAACCACAGTGTACTGATAGGATTACGCTGCTATCCCATTAAGTGAAACACATGTGAGTAACCACAACATTATAAAATAGGCATATACCGAACATATACAATATTATTCATTTTTTCAGGATTAATGTAGTATCCCACATTCTCAATAATACACATTGGTTATCAATTTAGAGCAACATACAATCTTTCAATATCAATAATCATTAGATATGAACGTAATCATCACAAGTAGATACACAACACAATTTAATGGTCCTCTCACGGAACCCAATTCAATGGTCCTCTCATGGAACCCAAACCCAAACTGTTAGCATACCGGTTCGTGGTACCCGATCCAAGTTAGTTAGAACGTGGCAGCCGATCCCATATTTATGCCGAAACATGGTAACCGATCCATTCAACAAACCACAATCACAATCACAATGTATATTCTCACAATCATACAACAAGAGGTGATTCATGGCATACAATTATTCAATTATCCTCATTTACGATTATGGTGATCAGTAATGCAACATTCGCATACATATATGCATTATAATGAAACAATTACAAACATATATCACACCAACATGAAATCACAACCATCACCTACCTTAAAAAAATCTTGAAACCCTAAGAAACTTGATCCTTTTCTTTCTGAATTTGTTCCGCTTGTTCTTGATCTACAAACAATCAATATAATACGGGAATCAATAAACAATCACTAATTACCCGAATTACTAACAATTCTATGAACTCTAGATCAAACCCATGATCCAAATTATGCAATTTAGGGTTGTTTCCACCATAGAATCTATACCAAAACCCTTCCCCATCAATATTTACCCATTTTATTACGTTCTACGAATCGAAAAAAGGATTCGGGGAGTGAAAAGCTTACCTTTAGCCTCAAGAATGGTGAAAATGAGTAGGAGTCACCTGGGGTTCGTTCTTTAGCTCTAAAAATTGAAAATTGCCAAATAAGGTCGTTTAAGGGTTTATTAACGAGCTTAAGTCGCGTCGAGTCCGCCACAATGACCCTCACCCCGCTGCATCAGTCCGACCAAAGCAACAAAAAGCCCCGCTAAGGCGGCTTGCACGAACCAGTGTGCTCTTTAAAGAATTCCAAAATCCCCATTTCACAACACACCATCATCTCATGACACTCAGAAAATACCCGTTCACGCTAAGAACAATTTTGGGAGTTCTACTCACCCAAATTCAATTCTGTAAAGTCGTACGGGATCCTTAACATCTTAACTATCCACTCATGTAATCAAAATCATAAATAAGTCACCTGATATTTACCAGATTTCTCTACATCTTAACGACTCTGATTTCGTCCAAATTTGGACTAGGTTGGGAAATCTGAAGTTACTACTCAAAAGTTTTCTGACCCCAATTCTTTCCCCATCAGTTTTTCTAGAACGATGGGAACAGGTTGTTACAATAGATACTAATTTACCCATCACTCGTCTTCGAGTGACAACTAGGAGAAAAGGGCTAAAGCAAGAATAGAGTAGTATCTGAATCGTCAAATAACTGGGGATACTTGTCCCACATACTTTTTATGTCGACTCTGGGCTGCTAGAAGCTTAGATTGGATACTTCTCACCTTACCCTGAACATCTTTCACCAAATCAACTCTCAAAGGTTTCACCTTTTCAACCTCAAACCAACCAATTGAACACCTACACATCCTCCCATACAATGCCTCAATGAAGTCATCTCAACACCCGAGTGATAAATATTGTTGTATGTAAACTTAACTAATCAACAAAATGATTCCCAACAACCACCAAAGTTGATCGTACACATGTCTGCCATATATTATCAAGGAACTTGACACAATCATCAGGACTAATCCTTTCTCACATAAGCATGATAAAATTCCAAGTCAATACTCACTACAAATAGAAGTGAACCTGAATCAACCAACACACACTCATAATACCCAAACAATCATAGTTCTTAACAATATCTCCATCCCACAACATAAATTCCCATTAGCTTAAGTTATAACAAATTTCATCTTTAGAAATCAGATACTCATCGAGGGATATGTCCAAACATATAACCCCTCCAACAACACTATCGAAATGCTAGATTAAGTAATTATAGATTACCTTTTAAGAACAGTAGAATTGGACCCAATGATCCCACATTTAACCACACATCATTGATACATGACCTCGACGACAAGATGAATATTAAGATTGTTGGACAACCATAAATTCGCATGGTAGCTCTTCTATAAATTCTCATAAGCAAGGTGGTACATGTAGAACCACTAAATAATTTAACAACTCCAAGACAACACCAAATATGTCATTCGAAATAACCAAATCTTCCCAATCTTTCCACTCAACGAAAGAAGATCGCAAGATTTGATACCTCTGATCTACCACTAGGGATCCACCCACAAATATGAAAACACACTAGAGTATAGTTAGTGAATCATACTCACAATACTAACAACCATCATACACACCCTGACCATTTACCTTATTATAAACCAATACTTTTAAAACTAAAACCTTTCTTAGGTACTTAACAATCAATAGTAGTAAACTTACGGCTCACCCCATGTGTAAGTCCTTACAAATGCTCAATACCGAATACAATTGATCTTTCCTCACCTTGCCAATTCATACCTTGACAAAATATATTACCATGAATGTAGACTTACAAAGAAAAATCTGATTTGTAATGTCACGCCCCAAGACTACCCCCGAGATACAGACACGGGACCTAGGACCACAACTGATCCCAAGCTAACCCTGTTGGCATGATCATGAGCATACTAAAGATAATAAACTGATGCGGAAGATAAATCATAAATAACAATGAAAAGATGGGGAATACCCATATACTATAACTGAGATATATGAAAACTGATGAGTTTAATACAAAGAAGATATTAACTCAATTCTAAGTTGAATCTAACTATGTCTGAAAATAGCCTCTAACTGACTAGAAATGATGTGACAGGCCCCAACTACGTCTAGCAAAACTGAAACTAAAGGACTAAAATACTGAAAGGAAACTCATGACTATTGTCCTCGGAGAATAAGGACTCACCACTGATTTTGCTGAACTGGAGATCGGGAACCGATTTAAACGTGATCTGGACGCTGAGAACCTGGACGTACATTACGAGAAGATGTAGCACACGTATGCATCAGTACTTGAAAGGTACTGAGCATGCATGATAGAATAAATCTGAAATAACATCATAACTGAACAAAGCAATAAAGCAATGAAATAATATGCATAAGATGAGATACTGAATCTGAACTAACTAAATGCAATGACCAATTTATAGCATGCTGACTAAATACTGAATGAACTGTAAATGTCGTCAATGCAATAAAGTCTGACTGAACTGTGGGAGCTACTATTAACTGACAATAAAACCACATGAGCTAAATGTGGAGTCCGATGTATACGCCCCCATCGAGAGGACCCAATATACCCGGCCAAAGGTATAGAGGCATGACTGGCGTGATCACTAAATGATGTTGCCCACAGAGGGGACTTACACCTACGTGGCTCGTAGTTCTGTGACTATATGGGTACTCTGAACCCTAGTCCAACTCGGAATTATGCTACTCCCAATAGATTAAGTGGTTAACACATTATGACTGAGTTTATGTATATAATGGATAGCTCAAAACTGAACATGCAAACTGAGAATGCAACAATTAATCTGATCATGATGCAAAACTGAGGCATGTATAATTGAATACATTATGACTGAAATGCTGAATAGCTCAAAATACTGACATGTAGATACTCATACTTGAAAACTCCTTCTTAGAAAACAATTCAAAATCATATTATACTATGATCATTGATGACTTGGGAAGTCATACTGCATAAACATTGATGGTATATCTAGATACCATACTGTTCATACATTTATGACCTACTCGATTGTCATACTAATCAAGTTTTACAAGCTCTTTCTCAAAACTCATCTTAACTTTCTCAAAAACACAATTTAAAACTCAAGTATTGTCTTAAAAGAAGCTTCTCAAGATTTATAACTCAAAATAGGGTTTATGCTGAAATATACTGATAATGTGGCATTCAAAACTAGAGCATGTATAACTGAATAACTGAAATATCTGACCTAGCATGTGTAATGCAAAAACTAAAGAAATACATAGCTAGGGTTCTGGAATTCATGCAACAAACTGAATATTAACATAATAATCAGATTTGGAACATTTAAATAACTAATTCATGATGATCTGTTGAAATTCTAGAAACCTTAGGTCTGTTCATAATCATGGAATCAAGAATTTGACTGAATTCTAGGGACCTAATGGGCGAAAGGAACCCACTAGTTAAATCCCACATACTTGGTGACGAATTCTATGGAGAATTCCTTTGATTTCTAGGCTGGAACTGAAGAAAACTTGTTGCGTTCTTGAACTAGGGTTCTTGACTTCTTTCTCCTCTTAGCGTTCTAATTTTTATAAATTTGATTAATGATTTGACTTAGGTAAGTTCTAGTTATGTTTCTAGGCTTAAATTGACTAAAACCTCATGATTTAGGGTCTAAAGGACGTATCATAGGGGTTAAACGAAATAGGAAAATACCAAAAGACTCCTAACTTAACTGCTGTCGGAGTGACTGACGGGCCGTCATTCAATCTACGGTTCGTAGATTGAGATCGTCGGTCAAGTCAGCCCAACAGGGCTTCACTAAAACGAGCATAACGTTTACTCAGAGGTCAGATTTTAGCAAACTCGGTGGTGTTGGAAAGAGGATTCAATTATCTATCATATCATAGGTCATGGGAAACATAATTCCTTTTGTGCTAAGAGTTATGACTATTTGAAGTTGACCCAATCACAATTTTCATCTAACTGGCTGTTGACCCTTACCTACGGTCAGACCTACAGACCGTGGATCGAATGACGGTCCGTGCTGGTCGACCGTCGTTTGCATCAGAGGCTGGGTAAAGGGGACCTCGATCCACAGACACAGACCACAGACCGTGGTTTGACCTACGGACCGTGGGTCTGTCCGTGAGTCGAGATTTAGCCTTTTTTCTAAGCTGGGTTTAGGGAGGGGTTGCAGTGGTGAACCACAGACCACCAGCACGGGCCGTGGTCTGACTTACGGTCCGTGGATAGCAACTGTGGGTTGCACCTGCAACTTCTCAAAATCTGCATTTTTGGTCTGTTTCGGATACGAGGTGTTACATGTAAATTCAACTGTAGAAAACAATCCCCTTATCTATCAACATTAGCTTGTACTTTGAAAATTCTTATGAATTCATAGATCTTCGCTTATCATTGATCGCATCTCCATCGATCTTACAATATCCTTCGCTAAAAATTAAATCGTACTCATTACTAAACTCAAAAACAGAAACAAACACTTATCATCATGCTTAAGCTAATGTCTACACAATCCTTTCTCAAGCTTTTATAAAATAGTTTTTAACCCATCTGATGGACCCATGATGCTATTACCATATCCACAACAAAACAATGAAATCACGCGTCTCTAGACCCAATTATCTACCCCTCTGAAGATATCTTCTTAGCCTTAAGAATCCAATAAAATATTCTTGCTCTCGCCTCTCTCTAAATGTTGTACTACATTCTACTATATTTTCCTTCATTATATCTCTAGCTCTTTAAAATTTGGTTCGAGTGGTGTCCCACCATCTCTCTTAAAACTTTCCATACAACCACTTTACTCACAAAATATTGGAGAACCACAACCTTAGATACTCGCAAGTCGTAATTACTATACAAAATTCGCTTAACCAACAATCTTATTATATAGATGCATCCCGTCACAATCCATCACGACTCTTATTACCATTACGCTCAGTCTGCCTTGACTATCACTACGAAACCAACCTTTCATCAACATGACACCTCAAACTCAAGTATACTCATCAAATTGAGAGGACTAACCCATTTTATACGCACTTTCTTACTAAAATACTTCAATTTCCTTCACACAAGTATACTCATTGGGACCTTCCTTATCCATAAACTGGTCATTCCGGTATCAATCCACCCCTCTATGGCTTAAAATAAATTCACCAGTCCTCATACCACCCCTTTCTTCTTCTTCACAAACAAGACAGGAGCACCCTACGGGGAAGCACTAGGACAGATAAAACCTTTATCATGAAGCTCTTAGTTTTGAGCCTTAAGCTCTTTTAATTCTGCTGGAGTCATACGATACGAAGGGATGGAAATGAGGCGAGTGCCAGTTTCCAAGTCAATGCAGAAATCTATATCTCTACATAGAGGCATACCAGGCGAATACGTAGGAAGCACTTCCTTAAAACTCAGACACCCCAGGAACAGACTCAATAGAGGGAGACTCAACCTCAACATCCCAAACATGAGCCAAATAAGTCAAAGAACCCTGCCCTACCAGTTTCCTATCCTGAATGGAGGATATGATCTTAGCTAGCTTAGGCTTGTACACCCCTTCCCACTCTAATGTTTTCCTACCAGGGATCTCTAGAGTTACTGACTTAGTATTACAATTAAGCCCGGTATAATAGGGGGACAACCAAGTCATGCCTAAGATTACATCAAGTCAGTCATATCCAGCATAACCAAATCAACCCAAATGTGAAAATCCATAAACACAATAGGACAACACGATATACATGGGTGACTATGACTGACTCTTCAACTGGGGTAGAAACATGGATGGGAGCATCAAGTATATCACAAACCCATCAAATCCCAAGGCAATTGAACTGACACATATGAATAAGTAGAATCCGGATCAAACAAAACAATAACCATCCGGGCACAGACAAGAGCAGCTCTTGTGACCATTGCATCACACCCTCAAACTCGGTCTTACCCATAAAAACATAAAACTGATCCCTGTACTATTGACGGGCAACTTCCTTGCCTGGCTGCACTACTCCTCTACCTGCATTACCATTTCCCCAGCCTCCACAATCTCGCTGATTTCCTCCTCATATGCCTAGGTTCTCCATAATTTTAAAACACCTTATAACTTATATTCAATTGATGAACACTGAACTAGATCGCGGGGGTTAGTTCGGGTACAATTCGAGTTTTGAAATTATGACTAGGAACAACAGGGGAGAGGGGCTGAGATTATGTCTCGCTCTGTCCCTCTCTGGTGGGAGAAATCCCACACTGGCGGTCTCGCCTTGGCAGGAAAATCCCGCCTTAGCGGCCATAACGGAAACATAATCCATGCCAAAAAAAATTCTGGGTTCTTTTCTTTCCCAATTTTCCCCAAAGGTTCCCAACTATAACAGATACATCTTTAGAGAAAAACCCTTTAGCTAGGACAATCATTGTCTACCCCCCGGTCAACCCAATGAAGTACGCACTTTAGAATCCTTTTACATCGTTTCAACACTACCACTCACACATCTCTAGGATTCACCCAAACTCTCACACGATTATCAGTTGATCGCAACGCACGTCCAAATTTCTCGCTTACGAACCACATCGTAATTTATCTAGACCATTGCACCTAATCTCATGGTGACTTTCTTTCACAACAAGTTCCACGACACTCAAGCGGTTACAACTAGCACAATTTCAACATTTAGGCCAGCACATTGCACATATCAACATTCAGACAAGCAATATTGGGCACATAGTCATATCAAAGCTTTCAAGTAATACACCATTCACATTAATAGTTAATTTCCGACAATTAGAAGCACACATTCACCGTTCCAAGTTACAACCCGCAGACAAGTCCAATTTCTTTAATTAGTTTGTTCCATAAATGACCATCAGTCATGCCTTATACGGTCCCTAAGGCCAGATACCAATTGGAACCTTCTCAGTTCCAATTAACTTGCTTGTGTCCCTTCAGTCAGGACTACGACGTCTAATTCACCTTGTTGAGATACCAATTGGACTCAACTCATACAACAAGCGACAATAGTAGCTAGCGAGCCCCACAAAACTACTAATTTCAATCATAGAACTTGGTCGAACCCAATTCTTAACCGCCTCAACCTATAATTGATGGTAACCAGACCTTAAATCAATCTTAGAGAAAATTGATGCACCTTGTAAGTGGTCAAAAAGGTAATCTATCTGAGGCAATGGATACTTGTTCTGAATTGTGACCCTATTCAACTGTCGATAATTTATACACATCCTCTCTTGCTAGTGATGGTGTTACCGCTGTTATTGCTCTAGCTTGAACCATAGAGTGAAGGTGGAAAGATACCAATTTTATCACCCAGATACCAATTGGATTCAAGTCATAGCACGAAAGAGTAGAAAAAAGTGAGTTTTCCTAAAGTCTTATAGTCTCTCGAAGAAAAGTACAAATGTCATCGTACCGTCCCGCAAAACTCTGCTAGACTTGTTTTGGGACAATGAGATCAACGAACCTAGGGCTTTGATACCAACGTTGTCATGACCCAGACCGTCGTGATTGGCACCCACACTAACCCTATGGTGGGAGAACCATTATTACAACCCAAACTAACAAATCTTATGAAAACTAAGGCATTTAAAAATATGGAAGCAGATTTAAATGACTATAAAAAAGGACTCCCCATAAACTCCAAAGGTTTAAACAAATAACTAACCAAACTAATGCGGAAATTCAACCCCTAGAACCTAAAAGTCATTGTATCAAAACTCTACCAACGACAAGTCTAAGAACAAGGGGTACAACCCCGAAACTAAAAAATACCTTAACAAATAGTCTGAGTCCGAAAAGAGTGGACTTAAACATGAAAGATCCATGACAGCCTGAAAGAACTGGTTCACCCTTGAATCTGGTGATGCTCATTAGTCACCTAGCTGAAGTCTATCAATAGACACCTAAAGATGCTCTTTACTTAACAAAGAAAGAGCAAGTGCAGTATCAGTACACAACCACAGTGTACTGGTAGGATCACACGGCTATCCCATTAAGTGAAACACATGTAAGTAACCAAAACATTATAAAACAGGCATATACCGAACATATACAATATTAGTCATCTTTTCAGGATCAATGTAGCATCCACATTCTCAATAATACACATTGGTTATCAATTTAGAGCAACATACAGTCTTCTAATATCAATCATCATTAGATATGAACATAATCATCACAAGTAGATACACAACACAAATTAATGGTCCTTTCACAGAACCCAATTCAATGGTCCTCTCATAGAACCCAAACCCAAACTGTTAGCATACCGGTTCGTGGTACCCGATCTAAGTTAGTGTGCCGAAACGCGGCAGCCGATCCCATGTTTATACTAGAACGTGACAACCGATCCATTCAACAAACCACAATCATAATCACAATGTATAATCTCACAATCATACAACAAGAGGTGATTTATGGCATATAATCGTTCAATTAGCCTCGTTTACAATTAGGGTGATCAATAATGCAACATTCGCATACATACATGCATTATAATGAAGCAATTACAAACATATATCACACCAACATGAAATCACAACCATCACCTACCTCGAAACAAACTTGAAATCCTAAGAAACTTGATCATTCCCTTCCGGGATTTGTTCCTCTTGTTCTTGGTCCACAAACAATCAATATAATACGGGAATCAATAAACAATCACTAATTACCCGAATTACTAACAATTCTATGAACCCTAGATCAAACCCATGATCCCAATTATCCAATTTAGGATTGTTTCCACCATATAATCTATAACAAAACCCTTCCCCATCAATATTTACCCATTCTATTACGTTCTACGAATCAAAAAATGGATTTGGGGAGTGAAAAATGTACTTTTTGCCTCAAGAATGGTGAAAAATGAGTTGGTGTCGCTTGGGGTTCGTTCTTTAGCTCTAGAAATTGAAAAGTGTCAAATAAGGTCGTTTAAGGGTTTAGTAACTAGCTTAAGTCGCATCGAGCCCGCCACAGCGACCCTCTCCCCACTGCAGCGACCCCTCCAGAGCGGTAAAAATCCCCACCAAGCCGGCTTGCACGAACCAGTGAGCTCTTTAAAGAATTCCAAAATCCCCATTACACAACACACCATCATCTCATGACACTCAGAAAATACTTGTTCACACTAAGATCAGTTTCGGGAGTTCTACTCACCCAAATTCAATTCCGTAAAGTCATACGAGATCCTTAATGTCATAGCTATCCACTCATGTAATCAAAATCATAAATAAGTCACCCGATTGTTACAAGATTTTCTTACACCTTAACGACTCTTATTTCATCCAAATCTGGACTAGGTTGGGAAATCCAAAGTTACTACTCAAAAGTTTTCTGACCCCAATTATTTACCCATCAGCTTTTCTATAACGACGGGAATAGGTCGTTACATGAACCTACATCATGAAAGAATGTAGCGCAGATTATGCGTCAATACTTGAAATGTACTGAGCATGCATGATATAGATACTATGCTGAACAAATCATAGTTGTGCAATGACATAATCTGAAACAAGATATAGATATGTAATAAATTATAACTGAAAAGAACAGAACTGAATGCAATGACCAAGTGATAATCATGAAGATAACATGTTGAACTGTAAACTGATATAAATGTTGAAAACCTGATCAATGCACTAAGAGTATGACTGTGGGAGCTACTATTAACCGACATAAAGTACGTGAGCTAAACGTGGAGTCCGATGTATACGTCCCATCGAGAGGACCCAATATACCTTGCCAAGGGGTAAAGGCATGACTGGCGTGATCACTAAATTTGATGCCCAACAGAGGGGACTCATAATCCTACAAGGGCACGTAGTTCTGGGACTATGAGGGTACGTTGAACCCAAGTCCAACTCGGTGCTAAGTCTACTCCCAACTAATATGTATATGACTGAAATGTAACTGAAATACTGAATAGCTCAAAATATTGACATGCTAACTGAGAATGCAACAATTATATACTGATAATGTGACATTTGAAATCTGGAGCATGATTATCTGTTTAACTGACCTAGCAAGTGTAATTCATGAACATAAGAGAATCTACAAAAACTAAGGTTCTGAGTACTATGCATGGAATTATACTAAATTATCAAAGAACAACTTATCCAGATCAAGGGAACAATAATCACAATGAATCTTGAAAATCCAGAAACCCTAGGTCTGAACAATTTATGAAAATCTGAAGAACTAACTGAATTCTAGGGACCTAATGGGTGAAAAAAACCCACTAGTGAAATCCTACATACCTGGTGATGAAATTCACTGAGAAATCCTTTGGATTTCGGGACTGAAACTTGAAGAACACCTCTGCTTGTTCTTGGGAAACTGGCTTATCTTTTTGTCTTTTTGCTCTAAGTTTTGGTGAATGAGGGTTCTCGGTAATATCTGACTAAAATATTAAGCTTAAACTGAGTAAAACGACGTAGTTTATGGATAAAATAATAGGAAAATATCTAACTACCCCTCAGCTAACTGTCGACCATGACCTATGAACCTTAATCGACGGACCGTGGTTTGACCGACGGTCCGTCGTCTGGCTTAGAGAGGTGGAACTGGTGTCACGAACTAAGGACCCCTAACTATGGACTGTGGTCTGACTGATGGTCCATTGGTTATGGTTCATGGCTTCTGCGGAATCTTGGGTGAGCAGTCCACGGAACTCACCTATGGTCTGTAGGTCCAACCATAGATCATACTGGTCGACCATGGGTGGGATCATAGACAATCAAACCTGGGAACCCCAACGACGGAACCCACCTATGATCCGTGGATCCATCAACGAACTGTGGTTCACGACCGTAAGTGTCATCTTTATATCCCAATTTTTTCTAAGTCTGAGACTGAACCACGGGACCCCACCTACGGTCTGTGGTCTTACCTACGGGTCGTGGTTGGCCTCTGTGGTTGGCACCTGCAGCTTCCCAAAAACTGTTATTTTTCCTTTTCTCGAATTCGGGGTGTTACATGTATCCCTTTATTATTTTGTCATTTAATTATAAATCATTTTATGTGCTATTTAAAAAACACACCTATTTAAAAGGTTTTTGTAAGTTGACCAGTTTTAGGATGATTATCGGAACGAGAGAAAGAGTAGTCCTTCAATTTTTACAAAAAAAATAAATCAAAAGGAGAAAATACTAAAAGATTTCTTGTATTAGAAATTCTTATGCAATTCTTAAAAAAAAAAAATCAGAAAAAAAAAGTTTTTTCACTTCTAAAAAAAAATCACAAAAAAAAAGTTTTCTTTTAGTTTTCTTTTTGTATAGTTCGTAAAAAAGAAAATTGAAAAGATTTTTCTTTTATACAAATCTTCACAAAAAAAATTACAAAAAAATATAGTTTCATTTTTCAGCAAGATTTCAAACTATCAAAACATTCTTAACTATCCAATCTTGACGAACTACGCACACCTAATTCTCAATTCAATAAGGTACGTAGACAGTCCTTCTCGAATTCAATACTCTTTATTCAAGAAAAATCAAGTTTTAATTCCTTATTCAAAATGTCCAAAAAATAATAATCAAAAGAAAAGTTTAAAGGCAATTTTAGTTATTTCAGATACTTATTAGCTAATGGAAATATATACAATACGCCCAGTCGCTTCTCGTGGATTTTCATAACCCTGTTGTGCAATATTTTATCCATTTTAATTTATTTGTGTTTAAGAAAAATAATTTCATTATGTACTTAAAAAAAATCTTACAATCCCTAAAGCAACTCACAGTTGTCCTACCAACCAAGGGCTATTTTAGTCATTTTCAGATAAAATAGATAATTTATTTGTTTTATTTACTTGTCTTATTTTTTCCTTTTAATTTGTTATACACTTGAAAATTAAGTTACAAGAATTGATAGCTTAAAATATTTAAGAAGACTTATAACTTGTTTGATTGATTCTAGAAATTCTATCATTACCACATAACTAGGGACATAGACAGTAATATATATTAATCTAAATTATGTAAAATGTACTATAAATCACAATAATTACCTTGCAATAGAGGCGTGTCACCCGCTTTAGCGACTTGCACATGACAGAAACTCAGAATTCTCCCCAAAAGTCCTCATTTTGTAACACAATTTCGAACCTTCATGTTCTAACCTAGCCCTTTCACGCCAAGTTCGATATCGGGAGTTCTACTTACCCTTATTTTCTCAGAAAAGCTTTACGGATTCTTTATCGTCTTAGGTAATAGAAAAACCAACCTAAACTTAGACATTTAACCCAATCCTTTCCCAGATTGTCCTAGACTTCACCTCACTCAGAATTCTTCTGAGATTGGCCTAGCCTAAAACTTTCAAGTCACTACTCAAAAGTTTCTTACTCAAATTCTTTCACCATTGACTTACCCGTAACGAATGAAACAATTTTATTTCTCACCATTTATCAATATAATTCAGACTGCACCTTATTTAACTATTATCTTTCAAATTTAAATCCCAACAATTATATGTAAAACAACTACAACTAGGTTATTTTGCCACTTTTGTGTACATAGGAAAAATCAAGAACTATCAACATTGCCAAACACATGAGTTAAGGATTTATATTAACAAAAACTAGTTGCAATATTACATGTTACTGATGCAAGCATGATTGCATCACAAAAGCTAATTAAGACATGATCATTGTCCCAGAAGACAACAACAAAATCCAAAAGGGAAGTATTGTTATTAAGGTAAAAAGCATACTACTTGTTAATATCTTCCTCTATTTCCAATGTTGTAGAATTCAATGTATTTCCTTGTATGTTTCACAAGCCACCATTATTACTTATGTCCACAATGAAACTCTATTCCTTTCTCTATAAATTGTTAAATTTAATTTGAATACACATAATATTGTTCAAAGATATATATGGCTAAGTCTCAATTTCAGTATTCTGCCTTTCTTGCTCTCTTCATTTTCTTCCTCATTGCATCAAATGGTGAGTAGCCCTCAAAGTATAACGTTGTACAATTTAAAAATATTTAATACTCTATCCGTTTCAATTATTAAAAATACCTTGTGGTATTAAATATGTCATGACATTTAATAAGACGGTGCCATTATGGGATTTAAGATGCCTTTTTTTTTTTTTATATTATGAATTAATAAGGAAAAGTGTTACGTAAATTGAAACATAAGAAATACATTTTTATATTATAATCGTGAACTTATAAAAGTTGTTACTTTCTTTTAATTTCTTAGCAGATTTGCAAGTAGTAGAATCAATTGGTTGTGAAAAGGAGATGATGTGGTTTGGACCTTGCTTTGATACTCATGGATGTGACAACACATGTATCAATTTGGAACATGCTATTCATGGAGCTTGTCACATGGATTGGTTTGGTCCTGTTTGCTACTGTTACTTTTGTTGATACAGGATTTTTATTATCGTGATTGATGCTATCAATTGAAAAATGATAAAAGATATGATGTTTGTAATAATGTTGGAAATTTATAAGATGCTATCAATTTATATATATCAACACTTGACTTTTCCATTTGTCTTTCCCTATTGTTCTTTGATTTTGAAATGGTCATTTGTGCTTTTTGGTGTTTCATTTTAAATTGTTTGATGTCAAACAGGTTTGGGAATTCAAGAAAATTGATGATGATTTCTTAAATGTCGCATTAACACCAAGAAAAATTATGGAAAATTATGTCAAACAGGTTGTTATGGTAAACCTTTGGTGAAAGAAATTAGACAAGAAAACCTTCGGAATAGTGACTTGAATATTTCAGGCTAGGCTAGTCTTAGACAAAATCTGAGCAAAGTGCAGTCTAGGACAATTCAAGAATAGTTTGGGTGGGAATGTCTAAGCTTGGATTGGATTTTCTATTAGCTAAGACATTAAGGAATTCATACGGCTTGTGTCATGATCCAAAGTATCCCCTAGATGTTACATGGTGAATAGAACCTGGAGAGGCCCTAACAAGTCACATGACATAAGCATGACGTAAAGAAAGACTATATACTATCAAGTACGACAAAATAGCATGAAGTCTCAAAATTAAAGTCTAGATCATATAGAGAAATCCGAAGTGAGTACAAGACTGAAACATAAATGTGAAAATATAAACCTTGTCTGACATAGCATTTCTAACATCATAGGAGTGGTTGAGATGTAACTCATACACCACATACAAGTCTGAAGATAAAAGAGACAACAAAATCAATAAAACATTAATGGTCTTGTACTTGAACCATGAGAACTCACCAATCCAAACAACAGTTGTAGAGCGATCTCGATACTAACCACTTCCGGGAGAAGGAGCGCCAAACCCTATATTATGAGACATTATAGATATAAATATGCATTAGTACTATAAATGTACTTAGTATCGGTAAATACATAAAATCTATGCATAATAATATGATGAACTTTAAACATGATGAATAACTAAGTAAAAGGTACTAAAAGCCTTTAAAGAGAAATCACAATTCGTTACAAGGTCAATGCATATTGAAAACCATAAAAAAAACTTTGAAAAGACTTTCGAAGAAAACATAGTTCATTGTGGTATAATTACTGTTAACCGGCAATAAGATCATGTGAGCTATAACATGGAATTTGATGTAACCCTCACACCGAAAAATGAGAGTCTACTTGTCAAGGTAGAACTCTGTATCATTCATTATTTCTAAGGTGGATCCCCTAGCTAGGTTATTTAAGACAATTCGACTGGGCACGTAGTTTGGGAAAAGGAGATTGCTTCTACATAATTGGCCTCTACTAACGGGAGAGCCTCCATCTCAAAGTTCTCTCAGTGCTTAGTAAAATTCCAATAGAACAAACAAGTCATAATCATATCATTGTCACAATACTCGGAAAGACAACAATTAAGACTACCAATCCAATCATAAGTTCATATTTGAGTAGCTCCTTTCAAAACTATGATTTCATAACTTCATTAATCATGACACTTACCTATCTAAGCATCTAAATCATGATTTCTTTGATATGTGAGAAAATATTTCACAAATCATTGACACTTTATCTTAAAAGCATCCTTCAGTCATAGATCATCAATTTCATATAACATGTATAGATTCATAATCATAATTTAAATACATAATCATAGTTCATATTTATAAAAATAGTCATAATCATAGGTTCATGTGAAAATAATTGGAAATCATGTAATTGAGTTAAATCATGCATAATAAGATTGAATATAAGAAATTGAATCATAATAAACTAAACCCACAGAGAATCATATGAAACACTAAGAGAATTGAGTGAAATTGAATTGGAGATTGAGATTTTTTTGTTAACCCAATGGATAAAAGGGATCCATTGGTGAATTCCCACATACATTGGTTAATCAAAGCCCAAAAAGCAAGAAATGCATTGATGCTCTTGATGAAACCCTCTCTCTTCCTTGAAGCTCCTTGGAGAGAATTTGCAAAAGAAATTCTTGAGAGAATTTGTGAGTTTGAGTGAATGGGAGGGAATAAGGTATTTTTGAAGGGTAAAAATAGTTATACGGTCAAAAATACATATTTTAGGGAATAATTGGGTAGAAAAAGACCAAAACAAACTTGTTTCAAATCTCTTGAATAGGGTCTATGGCCTCGACCTACGATTTCTACAGACCCTGTTGCTCGGTCGCAGAACATGTACTGGACTCAACTTCATGCCTATTTTCCACGATTTGCTTCCACCAGTCGTCGGCCATCCTACGGCCCATAGACCTCTTCTATAGAACCCAAGTTCAAGTCCAAAATTCCTCTATGTCTGAACTAGCTCTACGGAAAGTTTTTGCGGCCCATAGACATTATCATGACTCGTCCTATTCATTTGTAGACCATCATCAGAGACTTGATATTTTTCTAGAACTCACTCAATTCCTACGGCCCGTAGGACTTTCTACAGTTTGTAGGTGTACTCGTAGAACCAGGCACCAATACAATTTTTGAAACTTTTCCTTCCAAACTCATCTTCCAATTTTCGAGGTGTCATAGTATCTCTCCCTTGAGAACATTCATCCTCGAATAGGACTCAAGCTAGCATGAATAGAGTAGGGAGAGAAACTAACAACCCAACATGAATGTAAATCACATCAAATGCACATAAACAGAGAAATTACTCCAAGCTAAATCATAAATCAAGAATCAAGTTTTCATAAACATGCATGCATATGGGAAGATGAAAATGACTAAATGTATGAATCCGAAAGAACGAACCATGAGGAACTTAAAACCTCAAGATAAAATAGGAGCAGAGGAAACAAGATGAGGATACTTGTACATCATATCGGCTTCAGCTTCACAAGTAGCACCCTCATTTAATTGATTCCTTCAAAAGACTTTTATGGATGCAACTTCTTTATTTCTCAATTTCCTAACTTGACGATCCAAAATTTCAACAAGACCTTTTAAGAAAAACTTTCCTTAATTCCCAAACTTTCCAATGGTATTATAGTCATCGAATATCCAACACATTTTCTCACAAAGAGACATGGAATCCGGGTGTGCCGATGTGACATCGATAGGTAGCTCTAATTCATATATCACTTTGCGAATACGTCTCAAAGTCTTATATAAGGCCACATATCGGGGACTAAGCTTCCCTTTCTTCCCAAACCTCATCACACCTTTTATGGTTGAGATTTTCAAGTAAACTTAATCATACATATCAAATTCAAGCCTCGTGCACTAACTCGGGACCTATAAAAGAGACCTCACCAACTTTGTACCAACCAATAGGATATCTGCATCTCGTACCATAGAGAGTCTCAAATGAAGCCATTTGGATGCTTGAGTGATAATTGTTATTATAAGCAAAATCAATCAAAGGCAAATAATCATTCCAATTACCCGTAAAGTCAGTCACGCAAGCTCTCAACATATCTTTCAAAGTCTAAATAGTACGCTCGACTTTTCCATCGGTCTGAGGATGAAAAGTGATGCTAAGCTTAGCTTGAGTACCAAGACCCTTTTGAAATGACCTCCAAAACTGAGACATAAGTTGAGTACCACAATTGGAGATAATGGATTAAAGTACCCCATGCAATCTCATCATTTCCCAAATATAAAGCTTAGCATAGTCTTCAGCTAAAAATAAATTCTTCACCAAAAGAAAATTAGTCGACTTAGTCATTCAATCTATAATAACTGAAATCGAGTCAAATTGACGATGAGTACGAGGTAAACCATAATGAAGTCCATATTCAAATCTTTCCACTTCCAAGTAGGAATGCTAATGTTTTGAGCCAAGCCCCTCTATTTCTAATGCTCAACTTTCACTTGTTGACAATTGGGACACTTAGCCATAAATTTTGTGATATCTTTCTTCATCTCATTTCACCAATAGACCTCCCACAAATTGCAATACATCTTGGTGGCTCCCGGGTGAATAGAATATCCAGAACTTTAAGCTTCCACCAAAATTTGATTCCTCAAATCATCAACATTAGGAACATATAATTGACCTTGGTAACAAACAACACTATCTTCCCCTTGGGAGAAAGCCTCAATGGCTTTTTCGAAAACTGGCTTCTTTAACTCAACCATTAAAATCAAGATTTTACTTAGCTTTCACATCCAAAACAAGAGATGATTCTGAACCATTTTGAACAATCACAACACCTTAATTGGAATTAACCAAGCGGACACACAATCGGTCCAACCTATGAACATCACGAACTAGCTCTTTCTTACCATCCTAAACATGAGCAACATTACCCATCAATAGTCAATTAAGAGCTTCAGCTACCACCATCGCCTTACCTAGATGATAAAGGACACTCGTGTCATAATCTTTCAATAACTCAAGTGATCTCCTTTGGGGAAGATTCAAGTCCTTTTAGGTGAACACATATTTCAAGCTCTTATGGTCGGTGAATATATCTACATGAACACCATATAAGTAATGTCTCCAAATCTTTAAAGCAAAAGTCACTACCACTAACTTCAAGTCATGGGTCAGATAAAATTTTTCATGCACCTTCAATTGCCTTGAAGCGTAAGTGATGACTTTCTCATGTTACATCAAAACACAACCAAGACCAATTTGTGAAGCATCGCAATATACCATAAAATAAGTTGATCCTTCCAGTAATGTCAATATAGGGGATGAAGTGAATCTATCCTTCTACTCTTGGAAACTCTTCTCATAAGCTTCTTACTATAGAAATTTCACCTTCTTTTAAGTCAACGTTGCCAAAGTCAAAGAATAGATGAAAATCCTTCCAAATATCTTCCATAGTTACCGGTCAAACCCAAGAAACTTTCCATATCTGAAGCAGACAAAGGTCTAAACCAATTTTTAACTGCCTCGATCTTCTTAGGATCAATCTTGAATACCATCACCAGAGATAATATGGCCAAGAAAAACAACAGATCTCAATCAAAACTCACATTTGCTAAACTTAGCAAACAATTGACGATCCTTGAGGATTTGTAAGACTATCCTTAAATGCTCAAACTGCTCATTCTCAATCCGTGAGTAAACCAAAATATCATCAATAAACATAATCACGAATATGTCAAGATATTGTTTGAACACTCTATTCATTAAGTCTGTGAAAAAAGTCGGGGCATTATTCAAACCAAACGTGTAATACCCTAGAAAATTTTCTAACTAAGATTCAATCTGTTCTTCCTAGTGAGTGAGATTTTACCAAGGAATTAAAAATTTCTTATGTGTTAAGGCCACTAGACGTAGTACCTTGAGTTCCAAGAAGAACTAAAGAGAATTCATTCAAGTCCTTACTAAGTTCTATTAAGTTTTGGGTCAACTTCAAACCACCATAACGTTTAGTACAGGATGATTTAGGTGAGTCATAAGATATTAAATGAAAGGTCTTTGAATTATATTTCCAACGCCGCTGAGTTTTCTAAGTTTCGAGTTCGAATGAGTGAGGTATGCCCTTTTGAAGTCAGGTTGTCCAGTTAAAGAAAGTTACATGAATATAGCAAGGGGTATTTTGGTCTTTTCTTTACCCAATCAGATTTAATTCATTTTTAGTAAGGATTTAAAGGTCTAATCCTATTAGGTTCAATTTTATAATCCTAATATACGCCTAGGTTTTTAGTTGAGAGTTCAAGAAGAGAAAAGAAGAGAAAATATGAGAGAATCAAAGCGTTGGTCGAAGTTCTTGAGTTTGTTGCAGATTTTCGCCATGGGTTTGATCCCTAAGAGGTATGTAAGCTTCCATAGTGTTGGGTTCATTCACCCACATGCCAATCATGTTATTTTCAGTGCAAGTTTCATTCTTGAAGTTGAAACATTAGAGTTCTTCATGAGTTCTTGATAAGTGTTCTTGAAGTTCATTCTAAATCTTGTTTTGTTGGGGTTTTGATGAATTCTTGAGATCAAAGTCAGTGTTTAGAGGGCTATATTGAGTGGATTAGAGTGTACTTATGTTGAGTAATCGAATCCAAGTGATTGGGGAAGAAACCGTTAGATTTTAGGCGAGTTAGGGTGAGAAAACAAGCAAAGAAATTCGTCAGGTTTTCTAGGTTGGGGCTTGGCGCGCCGCGCCAGCCAGTGCACCCCAAATTATGTTCTGTAGTTTACCCAGTGACACTCAATGCGCCAGGGTCGCCTGCCCCGTCCAGTTTGCAGTCGGTTGCTCCGTTTGAGTTCTTTTAAAGTGTACCGTCACTCCATTTTGATTCTAAACACTCTAAACTACTTCTAAACATCTAGAAATCATTCATAACATGAATCATAACCTTGAATTCATGATTCAAATTCAAGGTAGAGTTAAGAGTAAAGTGTTGAGAGTTATTTCAATCATTTTGAGAAAGTCCCTTTGAGTCTTTTTGAGGAGTCTTCTAAAACTTCTAATACTTGCTTCAAGACTCGAGCAAGTGAGCATAAGAATGAGTATAATGTATTCATGAGTCTACATTATCATCACGAGATCCTTCATATCATGAACCATAACTCTTGAATTCATAATTCAAATTCAAGAGAGAGTTAAGAGTAGAGTTTCAAGAAAGTCTTTGAGTTCAATTGTGAATCCTTTGAGATCAACTATCGATTTGAACTAAGTCTTGAGGAAGTAAGTATGAGAATGAGAAGATTTGTATACATGAGTTCCATAAGGTTCTTTAGACCCTTGAGTCGAGTCGTTCATGCTCATAAATTCCGCATGAACTCCATGCATTGAGTGTCTTCGAGAGGAGTAGCATATTCGAGTTCTAAGTCTTTTAGCATTGGGTTCATTACCCTTTGGAGATTATATTCCTCATTATGGGACTACTAAATCTTACATATGAATCCCTTGAGTTGAGTTGTTCATGCCCATAATTTCGCATGAACCCTCTGAGTCGAGCATTCTTAAAATGAGTATTACCATTGAAGTTCTTGAGTTCTGAGTTGTTGAGTTCCGAGTATTGAGTTCTATATATATATATATGTTTATTGAAAACCTTGGATTGAGTCATTCACGTCCATAATTTGGCATGAAGTTTATTCTGAGAAGTCTTTTACAAATTATTCTAAACTTGTTGTAAGACTTGAGAACTTGAGTTGAGGAAGAGTAGAGTCGAGTAATTTTCTTTAAAATGATATATGGGAACTAAGTATTCCTAAAAGTAAATGTTTTCACATTTAAAAGAGGAGGAAACTGAGATTTCCTAAAGTGTTTTGAGCAGTTTGAGTAACATCTCTTTTTAGAGAAAGATTTTGAGTAATAATCTCAAACCAGAGAAAGGGTTATGTTTTTTAAACATATGAGCTAAGTATATTTTGGGAGTAGTATTGAGCACTGATATGGGGACGAGTTCATAGTAACTCAGGTCTCCATAAACCATGTGGCGACCAACGTAGGTAGAATGGATCATACTTTTTAGATAATTCCTTAATGCTTTTTAGCATTGACTAGTGGATCCACTTAGTTGAAAGGTTCTATTCCTTGGCAAGGTATGGGACAGTTCTAGCAGTGTGGGCGAGACGTTGTATCATCACATAGCTCATAGTGATGGTTGTCGGTTAGAAAATCTCCCAGAAAGTTATATTATATTTTATTATATAGAAATTGAGTTGTTATTGTATTCTTCAATACATTGAGTTGTTATCTACTGTTTTAAAATGTTTCCATATAGTGCATCTTTTATTGTTGCTTTATTCTTGAGTATCTTGAGTTGAACTATGCTTCATTCAGTCGAGTACCTTATTGCTGAGTTGAGTCCCATTTCATTAAGTTGAAAACCTTATTATTGAGTTGAGTATCTTATCCTTGAGTACTTCTGAGTTGAGTGAGTTTGAGTAGTTTTGAATATCCTTGAGTATTCCTTGAGTTGAGTAAGTTTGAGAAGAGGTAAGTATGTTGCTATTCCACCAGTTCAAGCTTATGTTATACTTTAGAATTCCCCTTGCATGCTCGTACATTCCATGTACTGAGCCATTTAGCCTGCATCATTTCATGATGCAGTTACAGGAATTCAGGATCATCATCACGAGCTTCGTTGATACCACATGGAGTTCGAGTTAGCAATGGTGAGCCTCCTTGCTTCCGGAGGATTTATTTACTTTTCAATTTTGTCAGGATGTCGTGGGTCTTGTCCCGACTTCTATCTTTGTCATTTAGAGGCTTCATAGATAGATAGTAGAGTTTCAAAAGTTTGTTCATTTATTTTGTTAAATGTTTTAAAGACTTAAGTTGCCTTTTTATTGCGAGTTGAATATATATTATTTTATTTAGATTTATTCATTAAGTTAAAGATTTTTAATTGAGTTCAATGAATCATTTCAGTTTTTAAGCTTTTGCATGCTTAAGTTAGTCTTCCGCTTGTAGTCAGCAAGGATGAGGGTTCGCTTGGGGACCAGCAATGGTTTTTTAGTGTCGGCCATGTCCAGGGTGTAGACTCAGGTCGTGACAAAACGACATCACCAAAAATTTATATTTATCATACCGAGTTCAAAAAGTCATCATTGGAATGTCACTTTTCTTTACCCTCAATTGGTGCTACCCCGGTCGAAGATTAATCTTTGAACAGAAACTCACACTTTGGAGTTGATAAAATAAGTCATCAATTCTTTAAATATGATATTTATTCTTTATAGTGACCTTATTCAATTGTCAATAGTTGATACACATTCAAAGTGAATCATCCTTCTTTCGAACAAACAACACTGGAGATTCCCATATAGAGATGCTTGGTCTAATGAAACCCTTATCCAACAAGTCTTTCAATAGATCCTTTAATTCCTTAAGTTCTGCTGGAGGAATAGATATTGGATGCGTATCTGGGAGAAGGTCAATACCGAAGTCTATTTCCCTTTTGAAAGGAATACAATGAAGATCATCGAGGGACACTTACAAAAACTCATTTACAATTGGAACTGACTCAACAATTGGGGTTTTGGAATTCGTATTTCTAGCCCGAGCTAGATGATAGATGAACCCTTAGAAATCATTTTTCTATCCTTTAGGCCAGATATGAACTGGCCCTTAGGCGCTAAATTCTCCCTTTCCATTTTAAGATAGGTTTGTTCGAAACTTGGAATGTGACCAATCAAGTCCTACAATTTATGGAAGCATAATAATAGTGAAGTCAATCCATCATAAGAATGACATCAAATTCTATCATATCAAGCTCTACCAAATCAACATGGGTGACTCTATGAGAAAAAGAAATATGGCAATTTCTATAGACTCGTTTAGCAACAATAGAATCACCAACAAGTGTAGAGACTAAAAAAGATTCTAAAAGAATATTAGGATAGACATCGAATCTCATAGCCACATAAGGAGTCACAAAATACAATGTGTCAACCAGATCAAGCAAAGCATATGCATCAAGATGATAGACTTTCAACATACTGGTCAAAACATCTAGAGAACCCTCGTGATCATGTCGAGTTTAAAAGGCATAGAACTTGTTCTGACAAGGAGCACCTGAACTGAAACCACTAAGCTAAGCTTGTCTACCATCTCTTCCCTTGGTAGCGATCAAAGGGCATTCTCTCACCTTGTGGCCACTCTTCCCACAATCATAGAAAATATTCGTACCAGCTATGCACTTTCCTAGATGACTTTTGCCACATTTTTTGCAAGTAGGAATAGAAAATCCATTACCACCATCTCCTTGAGGCTTAGGGTTAGACACCCTATCTTTGTTGAACTTTGGGATCGGGACATTAGAAGAACCTTGACTAAATAACTTTCACCAGAAATAAAGACATCTATGTCCTCTAGACTTAGAATGAGAAAAGTCATTATCACCGGTTTTTGTCCTTTTTAATTCTCTAGACTTGTAATACCCCGAAAACTAGTAGACTAAAATAAAGCCTTAAGTTAGGGTTCTAGAGTTTATATGAGGGTTAGAATCGTAGATAAGACTTCCCGTAGTTAGAATGAGGGGTTTAGAGGTTAAACGTCAAGGCACGTGTTACACCCTGTAGTTTAGAAGACCATCTAGGGTTTAATTGAGGGTTAGAAAGGCAAGTGCCAAGGCAAAAGAGGCAAAGCCTAAGCCAAAGGCCAAGGCTGCCCCAACCTTGGTAAGACACTGCCCCAAGTTCACGACCATCACCACGACCAGTGGTCTTGACCACGGTTTGTGGGAAGGCTCGTGGTCATGCCTTAGGTTTTAGGAGGCCAAGACTCACTAGCCTAGGTACTGGTCCAAAGACCATGAGTAGGACCACAGTCAATGGTGAGGACCACAACCCGTGGTGCCTATTGTGAAGCCTGGACAGTAGGATGCCAAGTGAATGAGTGTTTAGGAAATTCCAAACTTGGTAGTTATTGGATGGGGTCGTTTTGCCTAGTCTTAAAACCCCTATATAAGATATTTTAAGCTTTTAACCACCCAATTAAGTCACTATTTCACAAGACCCAAATCAAATCCCCAAAATAGTCTCCTCCCAAATATTTCTCTCTCTAGAAAACTCAAGACTAGAAGAAGAAAATAGAGCTTGAAGCTTAGGTCAAGAACAAGACTCCATTGTTGCAAGCTTGTGTAAGGGATTTGAATCAAGGTATGTTAGCTTATTCATTTATGGATTCTTCCATCCATAGATCCCCCTAGATTTCCCTCAAATTGTGAAGAAGAACCCAATTCTAGCTAGGGTTTCTTCCTACATTATGGGTAGTGTTTAGGTATGATTCCAATCAATTGGATAATACTTAATTATGATTGATTTAGCATTGAATTATGATATTATGATGAATTTACGTGATTTCCATGGTCAACCCTAGTCTAATTGAATTAATTGATATTATGTGGGTTTATGCCATGAGAGGTGAAATTGAGGATTCATAGGTGACCATCTAAAATTAATGGCATGTGTAGTAATTGTTCAAGGCTAGGAACATATAGACATGAATTGAACTAGACTTCTGTATCTATGATGGATCTTGATTAGTAAAGTTGAAATTGAACCTTCATGATGAATTCTGACTACAATAGCCTAAAGATGAAGCTTGTGACTTGAATGTCTTGTGATCTAGAAATGAATGAGTATAGAATGAAGTAAAGCTTTGAGAGTAAGGCTTTTAGTCATGTGTGTTGATCACTAGTGTTTTGAAAGTAAAGTTAACATGATCCATAATATGAATGTATTCATGTTCTTGTCGAATGTATGTAAATGCTATGAATACACTTTGAGAGTAAAGTGTAACTGATTAGGTTGTTGTTGTGGGCTGATTGAAAGGTTATTCTCATGAACTCATAATGAACTTAACATGAAAGGTGTTTTCACATAGAAATGATTTTAAGGTTGAAACGATTTTCTCACCTAAGGGAACCTAAGGCTAAAGAGCCTTCATACCTAGGTCATGGATGGTGATAGTTTCTCACGCATGGTCTAAAAGAGGTATTTTAATGAATTAGCATGGATTGGTTGTCAAGGACATCTTTCCATAAAACTTGAGTCGAAGTAGAGACTTAATAATTATCTTGTAGGATTTAGGCCTAGTACCGAGTGGATATTGAAATGAGATCGAGGTTCCCACCTTGTTGAGTTTGGGCATCCAACATGGGACCTCTCACCTAGAAGAGACCAAATTTCCCAAAGTATGTCTCATGAGATGAAATGCTTCACCTAGTGAAGTTTTGGGTTTCTAGTAGCAATCTCCGTATCTCATAACCACGTGCCCCATAGGAAAGTTAGCTAGTGGATCCAACTAAGCTAACAAACTGGTCCTACCTTAGGCAAGTGGACAAACCCTTGACGGTGTGGGCAACACCGGGAGGGATCATGTGCTAGCTCATATGTTCTCATGTCGGTTAAGGCTATATCCCAACTACAAAAAGATTGGTAATGAACTAAGATTATGCATAATGTAGCATCTCGTAGAGTTCAAACCTAATGGACGAAGATTATGCTTGAGAAAGCATCTCCTAGGGTCCAACACAATTAATGAATTAAGATTATGCTCGAAGAAGCATCTCCTAGAGTTCAAGCTTGATAAACTAAGATGTGCTTGAAGAAGCATCTCCTAGGGTTCAAACTTAATGAACTAAGACATGTTTAAAGAAGAATCTCATAGTGTTCAAGGTAATCATGAACTAAGACATGCTTGAAGAAGCATCTCCTAGAGTTCAAGAGCAATAATGAATTAAGATGTACTTAATGAAGTATCTCCAAGTGTTCGAAAGCATTAATGGACTTAGACATGATTAAGGAAGTATCTCATAGGGTACATCTTAATAATGAACCTAGAAATGCTTAAAGAAGTATCTCATCGGGTTAACCTAATAATGAACTAAGATGTGCTTAACAAAGTACCTCGTAGTGTTCTAAGGTTTAAAGAGAGGGACTAGTTTCCAACTAAGAAGTATGAGTATGAGGACATAAAAGTGGTACTTAGTATGAATGGTATTATGGGATGCCATTCATGCATTGCACAAGTATGACTTAAGGTTATCCAAGAAAGTGTTCTCTTATTTTATGCATGTTTAGATAGGATTGTGCTAGAGTTGCCTTCCTTGTTAATATTGACTAAAGGTAAGAGATTCCCTTGGTTATGAAGTAAGCTAAGAATGAGACCAAATGAATTGTGAGTATGCATATGGTGACTTCAAGGTTATGCTTAGTGTGGATGGTGTTATGGGATGATATGCATGCATTGCACAAGTGTGCTTTGAGGTTACTTGAGAGTGGTCTTATTATGATATGAATGACTAGGAGTTGAATAATGCTTATATGGTGCTTATGTTGGAGACTTTACTTATGATTATGATATTGCCTCTTATGCTTATAGTTGATGTTTCATGAAGTATTTCTCATGCTTATGGATTATGTCTCATGTTGACTAACCTTATGATATGCTCTTATGATGTTGTGCTAGCTAACATATTTAGTACATTTTGAACTAATGCATACTTTCCCTACATTCTCATCAAATGTAGGGCTCGGAGATTTGAGTTCCAATCTTGAAGCTAGGTTTCTAAGGAGCAAAGGAGTGAAGATTTGGTGAGTCCTCATAGCTTTTAGGACAAAATCCATTATGTCCTTTATGTCTTTATTTTCATGTTGAGACTATTGTATGGGCTATGTCCCAAGAATTTTATTCAAAGTTGTATTAGATGGTTTGAGACAAAGTTTAGTAAAGACTTCTGCTTTCTTTTATGAAAAGACTTCGATTGTATGAATAAAAGGTTTTAAAATTTCCGTACTTTTCTATTATCTTATGTTATGATATGCTAAGCGCTTGTATGAGATCCCTTCATGGTCAAGTACGTCATGTTACATCTAGGGTGTACCCCTGGGTCGTGACAAGACTTCTCATTTAGCTTGTCATCTTCAATTTGTTAGGAATGTGTCATCAAACTTGATATATCCATCTCATTAATCACACTACAAGAAAAACAGTCACTAGGGACGAGAAAACTAGTCCCTAAAAGTGTGATTCTGGTCCCTTTAAGTCAATAACGACCAGTAATATCTGGTCGCCACTGGTCGCAATAGGCTCCGTCACTAATGGGAATTAGGGACGGGATCAAGTCCCCTGTCCTTAAAGTTTTTTCGCGACAGGTGTATTTTGTGGTCCCTAAAAGCATTATAGGGACAAAATATCTGGTCTCTAAAATAGTTTCATCTAGTCCTAAAACTATAGATTAAGTGGTGCCTATAACATTTAACTACCAGCATTACTTGTCCTTAAAAAGACTCTCCTGTCATAATTGTTTCTTCAAATTATACAGTTTTTATATAGAAAGTCACATGCATACAAGAAAAAGCAATAAAAATCACATTTCTTATACAAATATACATATTCATGTAAAAATTTAGTAATAAATAACAAAAAATGTATTAAGATCCCACTAGTAACCGTGTAACCAAAATTCACATGAAATGGTAATGGTATTGTTTATACAACCATGGTACTTTTTTCTGTAGAAAAAGAAAATCTTTCCTAACAATCCTAGAAAAATGATGGCGAATTCTCGAGTTGTATGAAGTCTTCAAAATTTGTATCTTGACTGCACTCTTCAAACCTGTAAAACAATAAAACGTATATTTCCTTTATAAAATTGTGAAGATTAGTTTAAGTATATGAATTTTCAGCTAACCAAATGCAGTATAGATCTTGACAATCATTTTATACTCAATATATAAAATATAAGCCAAACACATACTAAAAACAATAGTTATCTAATGTTAATCATTCTCCATATGTCTCTATTCAACAACAACATATCGAGTGTGAGCCCACGAGTTGGGTTTGAGGAGGGTAAGATGTACACAAACCTTATCCCTACCTTTCCAACTTAGAGAGGTTATAACCAATAAACCATCAACTCAAAAAGAAGACATCCAAATCACGAGTACATATTTTACTTCAAACAAACAGCTGATTTTTGGATATGTCCGGAAAAAAAAGTCGGTAAAATATTGAATTGGCAACAAATATACAACTAATACAACTCTCTCCCAATCCCTCACTAGTTGGGGACAACACTATACGAATCCCCTTTTATCATTCCGCCATATTTTGTCCCGTCTCTTCACTACTCAACACTTCATCTTAGGGGTTATCTAGATTTCACACATCCTTATACGTACATACAAATTGAGCTAGCAATGAATCTTAATAAATCTCATCACCTAACTCTAAATCTATAAAATAGCATCACTAATAGTTTCTCCAAAACAGAGAAAACATAACATACAAATCTGAATATAAAAACATAAATCAACTAGACAATGCATTTGGAAGAAAAGATTAGAAAAGCTTCAAAGGAACCAAAAGCTTATTGATGGACATCAATTCAGTTGGTCGGATAGTGCATTTCCCTCTTTTATTCAATGTCACGGCTAACTAGAAAGGCACTTGTGCAGCTATTTCTAGACAGAAAGGTCCAAAATCTCCAAATACTCTATTCAAATAAAATAATTGGTGTATACAACTAACATCATTCTTCACCTAAGATATTCAATGGAAATTGTTCCTTAAGAAGCGTTTATTTTAAAAATTCAACATAGATGCTGAGAATTATTACATAAAGTAATGTGTATGCACATACTACTCATATCAATAGGCCCTCAAATGCTTGACTACAAAAGAAGATGTCATGAAAGTTTCATTAACCATCGATCAAATGATCATAGTAGATAACTTGTTAATTGGAAAATGGGATTAGGCTAAATGTGTGAAAATTATAGTTGTCTATAAGATATTTCAATGATGAATTATGAAAATCAGAATAACCATAAACAACATTTGCCCATGATCAAACTGCAAAAAAAAATGATGAGAAACATTATGTTTCTATGATGTAAGGACTTCAACAGATAACCATGTTCAGCGTCCAAGGTGAACAAGAATATGAAGATAACAACAACTTCCTGTTATACACATTTGAATAAAACAGATCTGCTAAACCTAAGAGCATAAAATTGAAATGACACTTCACAGTTCACACAAAAAAAAAAAAAAATTAAGAGCCAAGAATCTAATAATCTAACCAACAGTTTAAACAAGCCACCTGTGTTATAGCCCTTTAGTCGATATCAAGGCATCTTTCCCAATAATGGATCCTGATACTTTGGCAGTTCATGCTTTAGCGATTTAATTGGTGGTCTATGAATCAAGGTGACACCAAAAGTTGATAATTGTGAACTCATCTTTCTATAAATATTACTTATCAATTAGGGGAATACAATGGTAATATAAATAAAAAGTAAATACACAAAAAAAACTAATGTTCAAATATCGAATTGGCTAGACAAAGCTCAAATTTCTTACTTGCAGGTCCAGTGATCAAACAAACTTACTGCTACTGAGGTCAACATACTCTGTATCTCCTAATGTGGCAAGCAGAAGCATAATATCACCCTAGGAGGCATTACAGTGCAAAGCTCATACTTCTCAATACAAGCAAAGCTAGTGGAAACCATTCCATAAAGGTCATTTAAAGAAAGATTAAGAGACACC
Organism: Solanum acaule; assembly: GCA_036250505.1. NCBI lineage: Eukaryota > Viridiplantae > Streptophyta > Magnoliopsida > Solanales > Solanaceae > Solanum > Solanum acaule. The sequence goes on along the minus strand of JAJOOR010000626.1, from coordinate 66,641 downwards.
AAGTACTTTAAACTAGTCCGTAGAGAGGGTATAAATCCACTAAACATGTCCCGAGAAAGATAAAAAAATTCCAATGACATATTCAACCCAACTTCCTCAGTAATTTTCCTTTGTCACTAGTTGCTTGCAACTGACTACTTCTTTAGCATATTTAAGGCTAGAAATAGCTGAAAAATTCAATGCTCCAACTAAACCTACATCATTTAGTTCAATAGAAGTAACACAACCATCACTGCAATTGATACTGTACCGCTTTAAGAGCAGCCATAAGGTTCCAATGACATAGAATTCTACAAAAATAGAACTTCCTAGAAGGGACTTTCAGAATTCCTTTCTTAAGATCAAAAAGAGCATTCAAATATAAGATTTAGCTAATTCAACTAAAATAAAAGCAGCAAATCAATGACAGACTACATTACCTCCTCTTATTTCCCCCCAATGAAAAAAATAGTGTTAAATTAAAAAGAGTTACATACAATGCTAAAGTAAAAGGCATAACGTAGGATTTAGACAAGCTACAAAAGTCAGAATGGACAAAGAAAGTAGACAAAAGCTAAGAAGTGTAAAAGCTAAGAATCTTTGCACCAAGTAAAATTTTCATTAATAGAGACAATCTAAATAACAGTCATCTTTTGACACCACATAATTTTTAATCTTATCAATTTGAACTGCAACAAAGCTCAGAACATGGTGACACAACTTCATCAAGTACTCCAAATTACTCATTTACAGGTTCTCAGGAAGTACTTTTTTTTTCTAACACAACACATATTGTTGGATCAAGTTTTTTCTTTCCTTTTTTTGTTGCTCTTTTCAACACTAGATTAATAAAAATGCAAACCTTTTTTTTACGGTTACAACTATTTTTATCAACTTCTAAAATTTCAACTCTCTGTTTCAAGGATGCTCATTCACAGTCAAAAAACATTAGTGGTTGACATTACATTCAAAGGGACCTATCATATGAGAAACATATATGTTCCCTTCATTTATTTATTTCACGAAAAAAACTAAAGGGATATATTTCCATTCCCTCATCATCCATACTCTCCCAGAACTAGCTACAAACCAAATCCTACCCGCCATCCTCACATCAATCCCAATACTCCCACTAAAACCCTCATTCTACAACAATCAACCTTCAGTATAATTAGTACAAAATATTATTACTTTCAAACATAAAAAAAGAAGAAAAAGGACAAACCTATTCAAATTGACAACTCTCATCATCGCCTGTTTATGAGACTTCATCCTTTCGGAGAAATTTGGAAGTGTTAATTGTTAGAGATTTACATGCTTTGGGAGAAAAAGTTTACATACAGAGGATAGGGTTTCGGTTTGGGGGAAATATTGAAGAGAAAGAGCAAAAGGGCCTCAATGGGATTAAAAAGTGAGTAGAATATTTTATATCACTCCTGCTAAGCTTAGCTTTTAGGATGAGGTATTAAGTTATATTTTGGCCCTTTATTAATTTAGAAAATAAAAATGACAATTATGGACCGAAAGAAAATGTTGTCCCTATACGTGTACATTTAAGGACGAGATTTGTACATTGTCATTAAATGTTGGTCCCTAGTAAGTCTTTTTCTTGTAGTGTTGTTCGGGAGAAAGTTTACCTCCTCTATAGTCTAGCTTACTCACTAATATCTAGCTATTTTCTAATAGTTGCAATTACCCGTTTGTCTATATTAGCCTATAATCAAATCACATCCCAAGAACCCATCTCTTTATTGTTATTTCATATTATTTGTTGTTGTTGTTGTTGATAATTTCAAACCAAAACCCCCCATTTGACATTCATGTCACCCCCTGATTTGAATTATGTTTTTATTCGATAATGTCTATTCCAATGACTGATTTTACCATGTTCACACTTTACTATTGAATCTTAAGCACGTACCACTCCCTGTGAGATTCGACCCCAACTCATTTAGTTGGGTTATATATTGATTAACGATCGTTGATGCTTAGAATTGGATGAAGTGTCTTTGAAATGTTATTAATCATTGAACATTTTAATGATGATTAGAAGAAGTTAGTCTGTTATGTATATAGATTGCCCCGATTGGGTGTTCGATTTGTTGACTCTGATGATTGTGGTATATTTGTCCATAATGGTTCAGAATCGTCTTTAGTATTGGATGTGAAAGCTAAACAATATCTTGATCCGTTGTTATTTCACTTAAAGAGGTCATTTTTTTAAAAAGTCATTGAAGCTTTCTCCCAAGAGGGAGATGGTGTCCTTCGATATCAAGGATGTTTATGTGTTTCGAATATTGATGTTTAAAAAATCATATTCTGGTGAAAGTCCATAGTTCTCGATATTCTATTCACCCGGGAGCCACCAATATCTACCATGATTTGCAGGAAATATATTGGTGGAAAGAGATAAAGAAGGATATTGCGGAATTCATGGCTAAATGTGGGAATTATCAACAAGTGAAATTTGAGCATCAAAAACTAGGTGGTTTCACTCAAGACCTTAGCATTCCTACATGGAAATGGGAAGATTTTAATATAAACTTCATTACAGGTTTACCTCGCACTCGTCGACAGTTTGATTCAATTTGGGTTATTGTGGGCCGAACGATAAAATCGGCCCACTTTCATCCCATTAAGACCTTATTCACATTAGATATTCTCGTTGTTGAAAAGTGTGTTAGACTAAGGGGATTCCTCCCATTGACTGAAGTTCAGAGTCAACCTTCCACACAAGGCAATCTTCTGATAGAGGGAATTGATTATTCAATATCCTTTTCCTTCTGCGGCAGAATGGAAGAAAAGTAATGAAACCTGCGATGGCTACTGAATAACCTCCTTTTACTTTCTCAATAATAAAGCATCTGACATCCATTGTCTCTTTGGAAGATTTGGGAGTTAAATAGAATCTTTCTTATGAAGAAGTTTCGGTTAAGATTTTGGACAGGCAAGTATGGAAGTTGAGAAACAAAGAAGTTGCTTACATGAAGGTTCTTTGGAGGAATCAATTAGTTGAGGTTGCTACTTGGGAAGCCGAAGCCGATATGATGTCCTGGTATCCTCATCTCTTTCTCTCTGCTCCTACTCTAGCTTGAGGTATTAGCTCCTTATGGTTCATTCTTTCATATTCATATGTTTCAGTCATTCTCATGTTTCCATATGCATGCATGTTCATTTGATTTTTTATGTTATGACTTAGCTTGGAGTGATTCTCCATGATTTTGTGCATTTTGATGAAATAACATTCATGTTGGGTTGTTAGTTTCTCTCCTACTCTATTCGTACTAGCTTGAGTCCCATTCGAGGACGAATGTCCCCAAGGGGGAGATATTGTAACACCTCGGAAAATGGAAAGGTTGCATTGCAGACTGGAGGTCCAGTCTATAGGTCCTGTTTACGGACAATAAAAGGTTCTACGATTCGTGGAAGGGAGTCGTAGAAATGAGCCTTGATTTTGTATCTCTGAAGTTTTCCTACAAACCACCAAGACGGTTCGTACAAAGTCCTATAGTTCATACGAAGTGGTCGTAAAACAGGTCTTAGACTTAGAATGAAATTTTTGACTTTGGGTCTATGGAAGGTTGTATGGGTCATGGAATATATCACGGGTTGTAGACCTGTCTCGTGGAACTTGACTTCAGACTTAGAAGGATTTTGGTCAATAGGTTCTATGGTTCATGGAACTTTGAACGGACCATAAAAGGGACTCGTGGAAACTCGGTAGAATTTTAAATCCAATATCAAGTTCTACAGACGACGGTCCATGGAAGTTTATACGGACCGTAGGACCCCTCCAGCACTTAATTTAAAGGGGTAATAGGTCTTTTCCTTTGCTCCAAATACCCATTCTACATATTTTATACCCTAAATCTAATCCCTATAACTACCATTTTACCCTTTGAAATTTCCCCAACTCCCTCATTCAATCAAATTCCTAAATTCTCTCCAAGGATCTCCCCAAAAATCTTCTTTATAGATCAAGGAAAAGGATGCTCGGGTTCTTGAAGATCAAATCTCCTTTCTACGTCATCGCTTAGGGCTTCAATCAAGGTATATAGGGAGTTCACCAATGAGTTTCATTAACCCATTGAGACCCTAAAGATTCTTCAATTCTCTAATTCAATTTAAAATCAACTGGTTAGGTTTTCATTCAATTCCTCATAGGTTCTATTTGTATGGATTCAATTGTTTGATTTTGATCATATTATGACTATTTAGATTCATTTACATGTTTTCCAATCAAGTCCCTGTGATCCCATGCATGATCTATGTTTTTTGTTTCACTATGAACCCTAATTTGCATGAATTTGAAGAAAAGCTATGAATCAATGAATGATATTTTCATGAACTTATGCATGATTTATGAAAATCAATGATTATGATCTAGGTTTCTTTAAGATGAGCATCAATGAAATTGTGAAAGGATTTTCTCACATATTAAGGGATCATGATTTGGTGAAAGATTTTCTCGCACATGCATGATTCATGATTTAAGGAGCTACTCTATGATGTTTTTAACTTGGATTAGTAATTGAATTATACTTTTCCATGGATGACAATATGTTTATGAATATGACTATTTCGGTGGGATTTAACTTAGCATCGAGAGAATTTTGAGGTGGAGACTCAAATAGGGTAGTGTCTACTAGCCACCTCTAGTTCCTAACTACGTGCACCCATAGGCTTGCCTTAATTGGCCTAGCTAGTAAATCCTCATATAGAACATGACATGATACATAATTCTACTTTTGCAAGTAGACTCTCCCTTTTTCGTATGGGAGTTACATCAATTTCTATGTTATAGCTCGCATGGTCTAATGTCAGTTAAAGATAATATTCCATAAAATTAACGAAGTTACTTAAAATTGTTTTATGGATATTTTTTTATGATTTGAAGATGCATTGGCCGTGTTCATATTTCTATAATATCTTCTTAAATGGTTTTACTATGCTTAGCTTGGTCATGCACATCATATTTTTTATTATGTCCCCTTATGATAATATCTCATGTTTTATTGCATTCCCCTCATACTTAGTACATTTCATGTACTAATGCATACTTGTGCCTACTTTGTTTCACTAATGTAGGGTCTAGTATCCCTATCTCTCACACTCGTGGCTAGTTGTTCTCATTGACAATTCCAAGATCAAGAGTTGGTGAGTCCTCACATTCCAAGAACTATGACACTTTTATTACTTTATTTATTTGATTTTTCATTCTTTGCATGTGATATATAGGTTACGTCACAATCACTTTCTTATGATGTAATAAATGGCTTGTTGAGACTTATGTTAGGCTTCCGCTTTTTTCAAAATCTTTTATGATATAAGATTGTTCTTTAAAATCTTTATTTCTATTATCTTGTATGATATATGTTATGTGTCTTGTGTAGAGCCTGTCAGGGTTCTATACGCCATGTTACGCCTAGGGTATACTTTGTGTCGTGACATGATCCTGATGTTCTAATACCATGTTTGTCATGACCCGAGACTACATCTAGTCGCGAAACGGTGCTTAGAGCCAGAAGTTACCCCAAACTAACCTAATGATTGAAAATGAAACTAAGATTCACATAATAAGACTAAAATATTGAATGTAGAAAGAGAATCTAAATAGACTATCAAAATCAACTCAACAAATATCTGGTTTAAACAAAAGCAGAATCTAAAGTGATGGTTCGAAAAGCCTCTACTAGATGAGTTGATAGGACAAGACCCTAGCTAACTCTAAATGTCTGATACTGAAAGTAAATGACTTAAAAGAACATAAGTGTTGTCCTTGGAAAAATGAGGACTCTCCAACTCAACAGCTACTGACTAGATATAATACTAATCACGAGCTGGATACTGAGCATCAAAACCTATATTATCCATATAATATAGGCAAAAAGTATGCGGCTAGTACTTTTAATGTACTGAGTATGAAGGATAATACATAATAAACATGATAACTAAACATGATGAATTTGTAAAACATGGTGATGCAATGACCAAGTAAATAATATGTGTACTAAACAAGCTATATTAAAATACTTAGTCCTACCATAATAGAAAATATTGATTGTGGGAGATAGTAAAATCAACATATAACCATGTGAGATATTACATGAAGTTTGATGTATAATCCTCATCAAGAGGGACCATTGTACCGTGCCAGGATACAAAGGTTGATCTAAGATAATGTGGATCCACTAATCTAATGTTTATAAAGACTAAGGATCTGACATGAACTGACATGAATCCCCTTGATTCCTATGATGACATATAGTTCAAGTACTTAGAGATAAAGGTTCACAGATGCTGATTGGAACCTTCATCCCTAAATATGCTTGGTTCTTCGTATAAATCCCAACAAAAACATACATATAACTGATATAATACTCTGATAATAATTGAGTTGCTATCGAATAATGATTTTATCTGATAATTTCTAATAATAACTATAAGACACTTATCTTAAAGTGTTGAGAATTAATTATGAAACTTGATAGTCTGAAAACATGTACTCTTAAATCATATGATTCTGAGTCATGAAAATACTTACATGCTTAGGGTTCATGAAATATCATTGGAAACATGGGTTTATATGCAAAACCATCCAATTAACAACTAATCATGAAGAAGAAAGTGAAATTCAATAGAAACCCATAAAGATCATAGAAACCCTAAGTTGGAAGAATTCATAAAGCTTGGAAATTTGAAGATCTTTTGGACTCAATTGGTGAGAGATACCCATTGATGAAATTCCACATACATAGAGTGAAGAACCCTAGCAGGAATTTCTTGAATGGAGACTTGAAGCTTGAAACCCTAATTCTTGCTTGAGAGAAAATTTGAGAGAGAAGGAACTTGATTTGAGGTGTTATGCATGTAAAAGGGGTTTGGGTCTGCTAAGAATACTTTAATCCTACTTAAATTAGTCCAAAATGACGTATTGTAGGAATTAATAGAGTAGAAACAGATCAAAATGATGCTAAGTTGAAATTGTCATAGGTCATCTACGAGGGCCATAGACGGACCTAGATCCATCTACGAATCATAGGTCCTTGTTCGTAAAAGAAAGAGAGTTTATAAATTTTGGAATCCACAATACCGATTTACGGATCATAGAACAATCTACGAGTCGTAAGAAAAGTGCTCATAGATATCAGAAAATATCTGGGTTTTAGGACTTTGGTTTATTAGACAATCTACGAACCATGACAAAGCTTATGGTATGTAAACTTAGTATGTCTTGTTCAAGTAAAAATCCAAGTTTTTGATCTATGTCCAAGTCCACGACTTGTAAAACTATCTACGACCCATAAAGCAAATTCGTAGTTCTTAGACAATTTTTCTTATTTTCTGAAGTTGGTCTAAGAGGCACACTTACAAATCGACGTTCCATTTACGGGTCGTAAATGACATTCATAAAACCTAAATTTCTATAGACTTAGAATTTCCTGAACTGTCCAAACCTTGTGAGGTGTTACAAACATATTAATGGAAAGAGAAACACTGCGTTGAGATCTTCAAACGAATTTTCGTTTTAAGTCCATGACATGGTAGCAATTTTCTAGTGACAAAATTTGGTGATTTAAAAAGAGCTATAACAATAGATCGATATAATATCCTAACTGCCTATCTCCAAAGATGATGCTAAACTATTTTTCAAAAAATCATCATTTTAGATAACCATAAAATTTGTAGAAATGGATTATAGGAAAATGAATTAAGTTTGATCAAGCTCATTATGTTTTTGTATATCAACAAAGTATAAATCGAGTATAAGAATACAGATTGATCATGAGAAAAGAAAAATACAAGTGTGGAGAAAGTTGAAAGCTTTCTTTCGTTAGAACACTAAAAATGGAACTATTACTATTTTTAGAGGGAATTATCGATGTCTTTTTTTTCTTCCTAAGAGAGCTCTTTTACAAGCCAAAAAATCAAGCCTATGCCATAGGAAGAAAAGATCACACGCTAGTTTTGAAAAAAAAACTACCTAGTAGCACGTGTTTAAGCTCTAGCGTTGGGACTTGGGCTTAAGGATAAATATAGGCAAGTCCGCATTAGACTCGATATTGATTGTTGATCTAGTCGAGGATCATTATGAGGATGTACTATCTATAAATTAAACATATTACTTTTTAGGGAGAGGTTCTACAAGATACCCAATTACAGAGCGACTTTGATTATATTAAGGTAATATACCGATCCAAGTCATGTGGAAGACTGTGTCACCCTAGATTTTCTCTATCTGAGATGAGAATTACCAACATCTCTCTGATTTTGATTTATCCACGTGCCATAGTCTCATTCGCCCATTTGCCAAGCATGTATTTCACCCTATACAGTACGATTGGTTATTCTCAATAGTTTTTGAAACTTATGGATATAGTCATGTTTCACATTTGTTTTTTTAAAAAAAAAAAGTGAAAATACTCTTCTGAGTTTCAATATGTTTGTTTAGTTTTGATTTGACACATAATTTAAGAAAAAATAACGAAGATTGTTAAATCTTGTGACGTTAAATTTAAAACATATGGAATGTACCAAAATACAAGTTACATGAAAAAAAGGAAGTTGACCAAAATAATGGGAGAAAATAAAGTTTTTATTTTTTATTTTTTGCCTATAAGATACTAATTTAGTGTGCTATAATGACCTCTATAGCGGATTAGATATAAAGGGCAGTTTGGTAGTTAGTTAAGGCTCAGTTTAATACATGAATAACTTGGTTAATCATGTATTAATTTTATACATTGTTTGGTTTGTAAATAAAATAAAAGTTATTCATATATTAATTGTATACAATGTTTGGTTTGTATGTTGCAAATGTTGTATAAAAGTTATTCTTGTATTAATTTTATACAATGTTTAGTTGTGTTTTAGTAATTCTACATAATTTATGATCACAAAACTTATGAAGAAATCTATGTATAATTTTATACAGGATAGAAAGTGAAATAAATTATATAAATATTAGTTATACATAGACTAAAGTAATAAAATTACATATTTATTTCTATCAACTTAATTATAAAAATATTCTTGTTTTTCTTTCTTTTTTGGTTCTTTGTTTCTGTTTGCTTCTCGTCTTTGGGTAGGTTTTTCACCTTTGTACATCTTTGTTTTTGTGATCAAATAAACGAGGCATCTAGTTCCAACCTAAATTATTTTATTTTTTTAAAAAAGGTACAATCTAAAATAAAAATTGCTTTAAGAACTTTTGTTATAATGTGTACTTTTAAAAAAAATATATTACTTATTTACTTTTTTTTTTTTTAAAAGAAGAGTTGGAAGTCTTTCCATCCTATAATTAATTAAGTCATTTTAAATTATATCATATGCATGTGAATATTAGATACATATTTTTTTTTTTTTGTACACTGATAAAAAAATAATTGTGTCAATCTAATTTGCTTACTTATTTGTTGCAAATAATGTATATTAAGACAACAAGTTAAATGTTCAATAAACAACAATTTATGTTTTGTAAGTTCTACATAACTAAATCCTAAATAAATAATACTAAATTATTAATAACTCCATAACTTATATTTCTTCATAATTAATATCTGCATAACTGTAATCAGTAATTAAATGGCCCCTAACTGCCTATAGATTCATATAATGGAGTAAATTAGTGCGCTATATGAATCATTAAATTAGAACAAAGTTTTGATGATTTTTGTCCTAGATTTTATAGACTTGAATGTTTAGATTGATGATTATGAGAGGAAAACTAGTTAGTTGAATGATATACTCCTTTAAAACACTCAAAAAGGACTTAGAATAGGGCTAAAAAACTTAGTAAAGGAACAAAATAATACTAGAACACGTACAAGATGTTTCTGAAAAAAATGCAGCAAGCCTCCAAGAAAGGCTCTACGGCCCGTGGAACATTCACGGGAAGTAGTTCCGGTCTTAGAGCATTGACTGCCTGCCATAGCTTAAATAAAGCGAACATAACTTTTTACTCCTAACTCTAAATGAGGCAGATTTGGTAGCGTTGAAAAAAAGACTCATAGACCTTTAATTTGATAGGTCATGGGCTACCTTACTCATTAAAGTCTAAGATTTATGATTGTTTGAAGTTGATCTAAGTAAAATCTTATATAAAAACTAAATCGGTAAGGAAGTTTTCAACTCAAGTTTATGCTAGGAGATTCTTGTGACATTAATTCACATCCAAATTCATTCTCACACTAAATAATTGACCTTAACACCTAAAAATAATATAAGAATCACCTGATACGACCTTATAGGCGAATGGAGAATTATTCGGGTCTTAGCTTAGAAACTTTTAGGGTGTTACAGTTTTAAAAAATGTTACCTAGTAACATGTGTTTAAGTTCTAGCGTTGGGCTTGAGGATGATTATGGGCAAGTTGGTGTAGACTCGATATTGATTGTTGATCTAGTTGAGGGTCATTATGAAGATGATCTATATATTAGAGAGGTCACTTTTTAGGGATAGGTTCTGCTAGTTATCCAATTATAGAGCGACTTTGATTATATTAAGGTAATATACTGCCCTAAGTCGTGCAGAAGGCAATGCCACCCCAAATTTTCTTTAGTTGGGGTGAGAATATCACGTCCCAAGACTACCCCCTAGATGCAATACGGTACTTATAGACACAAGTGACCCTATGATAACATCATGACAACATAGTGAGAATAACATAAATCAACGATAAAGGATAATTGAATGTGGAAGTGATAAGATGTGCTAGTCTAGCACATGCTAAGGAACTGGGTTAATAATACACCAAATACAGTAGAAGATACTAAACTATAAAGTAAGAACAACAAGGAGTTTTAAGTGGAAACCTCCTTAATCAAGGGATAAAAACAACGACCTGTCACATAGGGTTTTCAACTATTTTCAAGCAACAAGTGAATATAGACTCCAAATACACATAAAGAGATTAAATTCTTAATCACACTACTCGTAAGAACCCTATTACAAAGAGAGCCAAGGGCTATACGGACTCGAACCGTAGACCTTCTCGGTAAAATAGATCAAACTTATTATTATTAAAATGATCTGAACTATTTCAAAGACCCAACATGCATTTTTTTTTTTGCATTGGGCTCCTTCATTAACTGATCTAAATATCAGTTAGTCTGCCATTTTTTTTCTTGACAGAAAAAAGATAAGGAAATGACTCCATGTGCTCTGATTCATTATTTAGGAGCATTATCAAAGTGTTTCAAAGGTGGGATTATCTTGACGTAGGTCTGTCTCTGGCCTAGATCAACCTAAGTTAAATGAACTCTCTATCATTCTGCTTAAAAATCAAATATGAAACTTCATACACCTTAAAGTTCATATGACGAAAAGAGATTTTTTTGAGGTCCTTATACTCATTATGCCTAGCAATAGACTGGGTATTCACCTTATCAAGATCTCAAATCAATGATGGGGTCTATTTGGCACCTCCTAAATGGGCGTCCAAATTGGACCGAACCCTTTGTCAGGCTATGGTTCCCTCAAAGTAATGGAGTAAGACATCGATTTCTCAACAAGATCAATTTTTCTGATTGTATGATGAACTCCCTTGAAAAACATTGGCGCGCGTGTAAACGAGTTGCTCTACCAACTGAGCTATAGCCCTTAGTGCTTGTGATACATATTTTATCATGTAGGTAAATTCTTGTCAAGAGAAATATTCCATGATCCAACATCAAGAATCTTTGATCTCTTTGAGTGGTATTCCTTAGATTAGTATTGCTTATAAGTAATATGGTATTTATAATCCATCGACAGGACGGGTTTCATTTGGTTCTCTTTGGGATGATAAATGACCTACTTAACTCAGTGGTTGGAGTACTGCTTTCATACGGCGGGAGTAATTGGTTCAAATCCAATAGTAGGTAAAACTTATTAGATACCAGAGTCAATGGTATCTAATAAGGTTTACAACCCACCTTTAGTGATATTTATTTTTTGATTTTGTATCTTTTCTATTTCATTTTTGAATTTGAATTTTTGCAGCAGAATTGGATTTTGTTTGATTGTATTTGATTGTATTCACCCGACAGAATCTAAATAGGATTAGAAAGAGAACTTTTTATTATTCGAACATACCAACTAGTAATGAAATTGGATTGCTAGCCTCCACCCGTGTTCTAGCTCGTCGGAGAGCTAGATTTGCCTCAAATTTTTGTCTCCTTCCTTCAGCCTTTTTCACATTAGCTTCCGCTATTTCAAGAGTTTGCTGAGCTTCTTGTGGATTAATGTCACTACCCATCTCCGCATCATTTACTAAAATAGTGATCTCATTATTTCCTATTCTAGCAAAACCACCCATCAGAGCCGTCGTTAACCATTGGTCGTTAAGGCGTATTTTCAAAATCCCTATATCTATGGATGTGGCAATAGGGGCGTGATTTGGTAATATGCCAATTTGACCACTATTAGTAGATAAAACAATTTCTTCCACTTCTGAATCCCAAATAATTCGATTAGGGGTCAGTACACTAAGATTTAAGGTCATTTCTTCAAATTGCTCTCCATTTCTAAGTTCATAGCCTTCGCGGTAGCTTCATCGATAGTACCTACCAAATAAAAGGCCTGTTCAGGAAGACCATCTAATTCTCCGAAAAGGATCAATTGAAATCCTCGAATTGTTTCTGCTAGACCAACATATTTCCCTGGAGAACCGGTAAATACTTCTGCTACGAAAAAGGGTTGTGATAAGAAACACTCAATTTTTCGCGCTCTTGCTACGAGTAAACAATCCTCTTCGGATAATTTGTCCAATACAAGGATAGCTATAATGTCCTGAAGTTCTTTGTAACGTTGTAAAGTTTGCTTAACTCTTTGGGTGGTTTCGTAATGCTCACCAACGATCCGAGGTTGAAGCATGGTTGACGTTGAATCTAAAGGATCTACTGCTGGATAAATACCTTTGGCAGCCAATCCTCTTGATAGTACAATAGTAGCATCTAAATGTGCAAATGTCGTAGCAGGAGCAGGGTCGGTCAAATAGTCTGCGAGTACATAAACTGCTTGAATAGAGGTTATGGACCCGTCTTTGGTAGAAGTAATTCTTTCTTGTAAAGAACCCATTTCGGTACTTAGGGTCGGTTGATAACCCACAGCGGAAGGCATTCTACCCAATAAGGCCGATACTTCGAATCCTGCTTGGATGAAACGAAAGATATTGTCAATAAATAGAAGTACGTCTTTCTCATTAACATCTCGGAAATATTCCGCCATAGCTAGGGTAGTCAAACCAACTCTCATACGAGCTCCCGACGGTTCATTCATCTGACCGTAAACTAGGGCCACTTTTGATTCTGCAATATTTTCTTTATTAATCACTCCAGATTCTTTCATTTCCATGTAAAGATCATTTTCTTCCCGAGTACGTTCACCCACTTCGCCAAATACGGATACGCCCCCGTGAGCTTTAGCAATATTGTTAATCAATTCAATAATGAGTACTGTTTTACCCACTCCAGCTCCCCCGAATAGTCCGATTTTTCCTCCACGGCGATAGGGGGCTAAAAGATCTACTACTTTAATTCCTGTTTAAAAAATAGATGATTTTGTATCCAACTGTATAAAGGCGGGCGCAGATCTATGAATATGAGACGTTGTACTAGTATCTACTGGCCCTAATTTATCAACAGGCTCTCCGAGCACGTTAAAAATTCATCCCAGAGTCGCTCCCCCGACTGGAACACTTATAGGAGCTCCTGTGTCAATCACTGCCATTCCTCTCGTTAGATCGTCTGCAGCACTCATAGCTACAGCCCTAACTCGATTATTTCCTAATAATTGTTGTACCTCACAAGCCACGTTAATTGGTTGACCAACACTATCTCAACCTTTAACTACCAGAGCATTATAAATATTTGGCATCTTGCCCGGGGGAAAGGCTACACTAGTACCGGATCGATGATTTGGACGACACGCCCCGGGTTTTATTTTTCAAGCGTGGAAACCCCAGAACCAGAAGTAGTAGGATTGAATCTCATAATAATAAAATAAATATGTCGAAATGTTTTATCAAAAATTATCGAATTCAAAATAAATGTCCGCTAGCACGTCGATCGATTAATTAAAAAAAATTGGAATTAACACTCAATTTGGTTGGCACCATGCAATTGAACCAATCCAATTGTTTACTTATTCAATGAGACTAAGTTAATTTGGAAGCTCACCCA
>JAJOOR010000626.1:0-45000 GCA_036250505.1 Solanum acaule | reverse complement strand
AGGAACCGTTGATTTCTCGGTACATCACATTCATGCATTTACGATTCATGTGACGGTATTGATACTCTTTAAAGGTGTGCTATTTGCTCGCAGTTCTCGTTTGATACCGGATAAAGCAAATCTTGGTTTTCATTTTCCTTGTGATGGACCTGGAAGAGGGGGTACATGTCAAGTATCGGCCTGGGATCATGTCTTCTTAGGACTAAATGCTCTGAACAAATCAATGCCTCCATTTCCCACTATATCAACCAACTCTAATTAATATAGACTTCAATCACACACCACACAGTTAATTCTAACTATATTCATTGTTTGTTTTTACAAAAGGCTTGATGTGTTCCTTTATAGATTAGAAACGAATCTTACAAGTTCACCATAACATAAGCATTTCCTAACAACACTTAGAAGAGACACTCGATAACTCTATCAGATCCCTTACGTTTGTTGAAGACTTGAGTTCTTCAAATACAAAGTTCACCTTTTTAATGAATGTTGTATGATTTAACTTGGTTGTTTCAATCAATCGAGGATGTATTATCCTTTGAACGAACAACCTAGTGCTATTTCATTGGTGGAGTACATTGGTCTCGCTTCCTATGCTCACCAACCACGTCAATTGTGTATGCTTTACAGTTGTTCACCATTTAGGCCAGAACAATGCTACTCAGATTTGGACCAAGTCCCAGCGTTTGTGAATATCATCAAAACACTAAATTACAACATCCGCCCCCTTTTGATGATGACAGACAAACACTCCACCACATTAGCATGTTATCATTCATTCTCATCATAACCAATGCCACCACCTACTTTTATCCTATCACCAGTACTCTATTTCAACACATAGTACATACAAATTCCCCCTTTTGACATCAAAAAAAAGTTAGAGAAGTAAACATACGCTCGATGTCAGGCACCTGCATAGTGAATTCAGAGCCAAATGGAAACACAGAACATGAACAACCAAGCAAACATGGAAGAAATGACATAACAAAGCAGAGCAAGATATCATAAAACAAGAAAAACATCCACTAAACTATCTGTTAGAGTAATTGCAAACACAAAAGAACATAATGCCATGGCATACAGAGAGTGAAAAAAACATCAACGGAGGACTTTTAGGAGGGAGGGGTCTGAGGGGCAAAGGACTGCAAGATAAAATTCAGATGTCTATTGGCTTCAGTGTGGGCCTGCAGAAGCTGCTTAATGACAGACTTAACCTCCTCGTCCAATTTAGCATTCAACTCCAGCACCTTAGTATTCCTTGCTTTTAGGTCATCCAATTCACCCTGCACATCAGCACCTGGACCGGGTCCCTGAGATTTTTCCTTTTGAAGTAGAGCCTTAAGTCTCGTGATCTCCAACTCTTTTGTTGCCAAAATGCTGGTGAGATCTTCCATTTCTCATTTGAGAAAATCATGTCGCTTGAGAAGTTCTGAGATTTGAGACTTGGACTTGGCCTTCCTTTCTGTACATTCACACTCAATAAATGTGCACATACAGAAGGCTTGCTTGATGGTCCCTGCGACTCTTTTTCCAAAAGGCACATTAAAATTATTGAAGAACCTATTCAGTAGATTGACATAAGCCATTCATTGACGTCAATCCTTGATTGTCATAATCTTGTGCATGAGCTCCAACATCACCCTTGGAAAATTTCTAGCTTCATATTTGTCCAGTGCTTCCATAAGGAATAGGTCTACTATGAGGCAACTGTTCTCTTCTCAGTATGAGGTGGTAATACTTTGTTGACAAATTCAAAGTACAACTAGCTCTCCCATTTAAGATACTTCTTGGAACCCAGAGCACTTAAGACCCTCCGTTTTTGCTGCATTCTTGACATAAATTTCTGATGGTGCGCATCATTCCACCGACCTGATCCCCAGGCATGGAACTTCTAGAGTAATGCTTAGAATGTATTCACTCAAGTGAATATCTACCTCATTAACTCTTGTGTCAATACTCCCATCCTCATGTAGTTCCATTTTATAATAAAATCCTCGAACATCGGGCTCATGCAGGTAAGGCGAAGGCTACTCAAACAAGTGTTCCATTCATGTAGACACATAGTCGAACAAGCGTCTCATACATCGTTTATCCAAATCATCAGGATCAAATACTCTTCCATTTAGTACTTTTTGAGATTTGAGGATATTCACTCTTCCCTCCCTAGTCAATACCTTTTCATTCTTTTTCATTTTGACCGATGCACCTGATCCCTTATCCTGCTCCACTTCTTGCTTAGTTTTCTAATGTGTAGATTCCATTTTCCTTTGTTTTTTTTCTTTGGTTGTGTTTCATGTTTGAACCTTTTTCCCATGCACTACTTTTCTCAACGTAGTAACAGCTCTTGCAATGTCCTCAAATTTAGTGGAAATCTCATTAGGAATGGTAGACACATCAATCAAGTTTTCAAGCAAAAAATCCATATATTAAGATCCAATTGTCTTCCTCTTTCATTTGTTGTGACTGGTCCTTGCCTTGTTAGCAGCCATAGCATCACTGAACAATTTCTTCTGTGACCCACACATAGCATAGTTTTTGACCTTTTTGACAGGATAAGAATCAAGCATCTTTCCCTTCCCTTTTTCAGACTGTTTACTCCTTTCATGTTTTAATTGCTTGGACACATTTTGAACTTTGTCAACTAGGGAATTTTGATTGCTATGGATTCTTCAGGGGCATTTTATCCACTTCATATTTTTCACTTCCACGTTAGAGGGACAATATCCTTGTCCTCAAACAAATTTTCCTAAACAAAGTCAATAGGTAACCCAATATTTGGAGTTTGATCAAACAGGGGCCTAGACTTATTTAGTGTTGGTTCTAGACATTTGCATCCAAACTCAGAGAATGGAGGCTGAATAACTCTCCTTATGTTGGTTAAACACTAGATAACTCATTCATCACCGGTAGCTAGAATTTTGGACTTCGTTCCTCTCTCAACTGGCAAATCTCCATCAAACAAACTCTCAGACATTGTGAAGGATACGGGGTGTGGTTGAGAAGTGACATCTGGATCGACGGGTTTTCATTTGTGGAAGGTTTGACCATGGACTCTACCTCTGAATGAGTAGAAGCATTTTTAGATTTATTGGGAGAGAAAGAGAGAACCAGACTTGAGAGTAAGAAAGAGTTTTGTCTTGAGAAGGATGAGTTGTGTTGATTCCAACTTCAGGGGATACAAGAACTTTAGTAGGAGGATTTTCTGACTCACTAGTTTTTAGAAGTTAAGGGAGAGGGATTTTTGGGAAGAGATATAGGGGAGAACTGAAAGGAACTAGGTGCTTCGACTACTGGGGATAGAGTCTTTTGGTGGAGAGGATGATTTAGACAATCTTAAGAAATATTAAGAAACAGGGAGAGATTTTGAGAAAATGAAGGCAGATGGGAGTAGGTTTTGGGAGAAATAGGTTATGAGAGACTTTTTAAGTCTTGTGTGTTGGGTCCCTGAACAAAGATGGCCTTTGGTATTAGAAGCAAAAAGACGTTTCTTTTAAACAGACGAATGAGGGGAAGAGGACACATGGCAAGTGACCATTTGCAGTAATAACTCAAACATAGGAAGAAGATACTAACCTCTAAGCAAGGACCTGGTCCCACTCTTTAATTTGACTTTACTTGCCCTGATTGGTATGTATTATTCTTTCCTTTATCCATAATTCCATTAGTGTATTGTCACGCCCCGAAGCTACCCCCTAGACGTAACACGGGACCTAGGATCACAAGTGATCCCAAGCTAACCCTGAGTCTGTCATATCACAAGCATACTGAAATATAAATAAGTAAGTGGAAGGATAACTATAGAATGAGTCAAAACTAAAAGGACTCCAAACAAAAATATAACTGAATATATAGGGGAAACAACCCTAAAACAATTGAGCACTGACTCTATGTCTAAAATCATTTACTACTGATGAGTTGCTGGGACAATTCCCCAACTAACCCAAAAGAATATTGAAGGGTTGCAAGAAACCCCCTCAAATTATGAGTATTCACCATTGAAGTTGTTGAGTATGGTCTTGAAAGCGTACTAAGCGTGATCTGGATAATGAGCGTATGAACCTAGATCATAAAACGATGTAGCACAGAGTATGTGTCAGTACTTTGAATATACTGAGCATGCAGGATAAAGATTCTAAGCTGAACGATATAATCAAAACAATATAATACTGAAAATATAGACTAAGCATGGAGATAAATTGTACTGAAGTATAATTGAAAACTGAGTTAGATGCAATGACCAAGTACTAAACATGGACATAACAAGTTGAATGGAATACTGAAGTAGATGATGATAACATGGTCAATGCAAAAATGTATGACTGTGGGAGCTACTATTAACTGACATAAACCACGTGAGCTAAATGTGGAGTCCGATGTATATGCACCATCGAGAGGACCCAATATACCTTGCCAGGGGTATAAAGGCATGACTATGGTGTGATCACTAAAAACTGATGCCTAACAAAGGGGACTTTTGAACCTATATTGGCACGTAGTTAAGGGATTTTAAGGGTACGCTGAACCCTAGTCCAACTCAATGCTAAGTGTACTCCCAACTGAACATATATAGCAAAATCCAACTTAAATACTGATACTTACATGTTATTTGAGAATGCAACATATATAGTGAAATATATGTCATTCAAATTTTGAAGCATGATATTCTTACTAATATGCCTAGAAAGTAAAATTCATGAAATACTAATGATGAATACAAACTAGGGAACTAAGTTCTATACACGGGACTACATTAATTCTCCAAGAAAATAGGTAATCAATGCAATGGAACTATAGTAGCTAATTTTCAATGGATTCCCAAGATTTGGGAACTCTAGGTCTGAGCAATTTTTGGAGAAACTAAAGAACTAATTGAATTTTAGGGACCTAATGGGTGAAAGGAACCCACTAGTGAAATCCCACATATCTTGTGATGAAAACTACGGAGAAAATCCTTTGGATTTTGGGGTGCAACTTGAAAAGGACCTCTACTTGTTCTTGGGAAAACTATCACCTCTTTTCTCTTCTTTTCATTCTAAGTTAGATGATTTCAGGAGAATGAGGGTTCTAGGTAGTTTCTTACTAGATTATTAGGCTTAGACTGAGTAAAATGACATAGTTTAAGTACAAAACACATAGGGTAAAAGACCGATGCGACCTTGACTTTAAAACTGACAAAGTGACTTCAAGACAAGCTTCACGGGCCATCTAGAGCAACACGGCCCATCAAATGGATCGTTAAGATGCTCTACCCGATATGGCTTCAATATTTTAGGCATAACATTTTACTCCAAGCTTGGAATTGGGAAAACACGATTGCATTAGAAAGAGGATTTCAAGGTCTTTAATTTGATAGGTCATGAGCCACCTAATTCATTATGTGCGGAAAGACATAATCGTTTAAAGTTGACTCAAACCTCAAAGTATGACAAGCCTCTTTCACGAGCCACTTCACGGCTCGCGTGAATCTCCACGAGTCATTTAGGCGACCATGGATCTTCACAGATGCTGGGGTGTACTGCGCCCTTTTTAACGGGCCACTCCACGGTCCGTGTAAAGTTCCATGGACCGTGTAGTAGTCTGTGGTCCTTCATAGTGACTGGGGTGGTTTTGTGCTCCTTTCATGGGACACTTCATGGCTCGTGTGGAGTTCCACGATCCGTCTAGTGGTCCGTGGTCTTTCATCTTTTGTTTGGTGCACAACCACAAACAAGGTGGCTTGTTGTGGTCCGCTTCACGGCCCATGGACCCTTTCGTGGTTTGCAACTTTCTCCTATTAAATCTTAGTTCTGATTTTTTTGAGGTGTTACAATATCTCCCCCTTGAAATCATTTGTCCTCGAATGAAGTCTAAACAAACTGAGTTTGGAGGAAAGAGCTGAAATCCCTACCAACTGAATACTAGAAAATGATATCTAACTAAACTGAGTTCCATGAACCTACAAATATGCAGAAATGCAAGGATAACTAAGGGAGCATGATACTAATAGCGAATTTCACAAGAGTAAGCTCGGAGACTGGAGAGGAACTATTAGCTGAAAATAAATTGGAATGAAAGAGGTGAGGATACTTGGCCATCATGGTTGCTTCTTCTTCCCAAGTAGCTCCCTCTACGGATTGATTCCTCCATAAAACCTTTACTGAAGCGACTTCCTTATTTCTTAACTTGTGAACCTGACGATTAAGAATTTCAACCCAAACCTCTTCATAGGTGAGGCTATCATTTATAGACACACTCTCTAAAGATACTATCAATGCTGGATCACCCACACACTTTTTCAACAAGAAATGTTGACGACTGGTTGAGCAGCTGCTAGTTCTGCTGGCAACTCTAACTCATAAGCCACCTTACCAACCCTTTTCAGGATTTTGTAAGGGCCTACATACTTAGGACTGAGCTTCCCTTTCTTGAAAAATCTTATCACCCCTTTCATGGGTGACACCTAATCCAATCATTGATTTCAAACTCTAAGTCCCTTCTCCTTACATCTACATAGGACTTATGACAACTTTGAGTTGCCTTAAGTCTATCACTGCTGAGCTACACTTTCTCCATAGCCTCATGAACTGAATCTGGCTTAATCAAGGCTGCTTCACCAACTTTGAACCAACCAATAGGAGACCTGCATCTACGCCCATATAGTGCCTCATAATGGGCCATTTGAATATTGGAATTGAAGCTATTATTATAGGCGAACTCTATGAGAGGTAGGTGATCATCCCAATTACCCTTGAAATCGATCACGCAAGCTCTCAACATGTCCTCTAAGGTCTGAATGGTATGCTCTGCCATACCATCTGTCTGTGGATGAAATACTGTACTAAGATTTACCCAAGTACCAAGACCTTTCTGAAATGGTTTCCAGAAATGAGATGTAAACTGGGGACCTCTATCTGAGAATATAGACAAGGGAACCCCATGCAACCAGACTATCTCTCTAATGTATAGTCTAGCATAATCCTCCTCAGAATCTATAGTCTTTACAAACAAGAAGTGAGCTGACTTAGTAACTCTGTCCACTATCACCCAAATGGCATCATGTTGTTTGTGAGTATGAGGTAAACCCGTAATGAAATCTATGTTTATCATTTCCCACTTTCATGTAGGAATGCTAATCTCTTGAGTCACACCTCTTGGTTTCTGATGTTCTACTTTAACCTATTGACAGTTAGGACACTTAGCCATAAAATCTGTGATGTCCCTCTTCATGTCGTTCCACCAATAGACTTCCCATAGATCATGGTACATCTTAGTGGTACCCGGATGAATAGAGTATCTAGAATTATGGTTTTTTGTAAGGATCTGTTGCCTAACTCACCCATATTTGGAACACATAAGACACCGTGGTGACAAAGCACACTATCTCCCTCTTGGGAGAAAACCTCAACTCTCTACTGATGAACTACACCTTTCAATTAAAGCAATATAGGATCACTATCCTCATTTTCCTTTACCTTCGCTATCAATGACGATTTTGACCCATTCTGAACTATCACACCACCATCTGACATGTCCATAAGCCAAACGCCTAAGCGAGCAAGCCAACGAACATCTTTGGCTAATTCATTCTTCTCTTCCTCAATATGTGCTACACTGCCCATGGATAGTCTGCTGAGGGCGTCATCCACTATATTGGCCTTACCCGGATAGAGAACATTCATGTCATAGTCTTTAAGGAATTCAAGCCATCTCCTCTGGCGAAGATTCAACTCTTTCTGGGTGAACACATACTTTAGGTCTTATGATCTATGAACACCATACAAGTAGTGTCTCCAAATATTTAGGGCAAACAATACAGCTGCAAGCTTGAGGTCGTGAGTCGGGTAGTTCTTCTCGTGGACCTTAAGTTTTCTAGAAGCATAAGCTTTAACCTTACCTTGCTGCATTAACACAAAACCTAGGTCGACCCTGGATATATCACAATAAACCACATAACCGTCTGACCCATCTTGTAGTGTCAAGACAAGAGTTGTAGCAAACCTAGTCTTCACTTCTGAGAAGCTTTTCTCACACTCATATAACCACTGAAACTTGACCTTCTTCTGAGTCAACTTGGTCAATGGGGAAGCTATGGATGAAAATCCCTCAACAAACCTTCTGTAGTAACAGGCAAAACCCAAGAAACTTCTGATATCAGTCGGACAAGTGGGTCTGGGCCAATGTTGTACTGCCTCAATTTTCTAAGAATCCACTAGGATCTCTTCATTGGATACCACATGAACGAGGAAAGCGATGGACTGCAACTAGTATTCACATTTGTAGAACTTAGCAAATAACTAGTGATCTTTGAGGAATTGCAGAACCACTCTTAGTTAAGTCGCATGTTTTTCCTTACTCCGAGAATAAATGAGGATATCATCAATAAAGGTAATGACAAACAAGTCTGAATACTGTTTAAACACCCTATTCATTAAGTCTATGAAAGTTGCCGGAGCATTCGTTAGGCCAAAAGACATACCTACAAATTCATAGTGACCATACCGAGTCATGAAGGCTGTCTTCGGGATGTCACTATCCATGACTCTGAGCTGATGATAGCCAGATCTGAGGTCTATCTTAGAATAATAACTAGCACCCTGAAGTTGGTCTAACAAGTCATCAATCCTGGGGATTGGATACTTATTTTTTATTGTGACTTTGTTTAACTGACAGTAATCAATGCACATTCTAATAGAATTATCTTTGTTCTTCACGAACAACACTAGAGCACCCTATAGAGAGATATTGGGTGTGATGAACCCCAAATCTAGAAGGTCTTTCAACTGTTCTTTCAATTCCTTAAGCTTAGCTACCATTATGTATGGAGGAATCAAAATAGGCTGGGTATCTGGAAGGAGATCTATTCCGAAGTCGATTTTCTTTTTGGGAGGAACACCGAGAAGATTTTCTGGAAATACTTCTGAACACTCATTTACGATTGGGACTGACTCAAGAGTTGGAGTTTTAGAGTTCTAATCCTTAACCCGAATAAGATGATAGATATACCCTTTAGAAATAATTTTCATGTCCTTAAGGTAAGATATAAATCGACCTATAGAAACTGAGTTACTACATTTCCACTCTTAGACTAGCTCATTTGGAAACTGAAACTGAATTATCCTAGTACTACAATCAACTGAGGCATAAAAGAAATGTAACAAATCCATGCCTAGAATGATACTCCCTCCGTTTAAAAAAGAATGTCCTAGTTTGACTTGGAACAAATTTTAAGAAAAGAAAGAAGAGTTTTTAATCTTGTGGCTCTAAAGTAAAGTTAAGTCAATTGTATCAAACTTCCCTTTAATCTTGTGGTTTTAAACATGCCACATGGAAGTTGAAATAAAAGTGTTGCCAAAAGAGGAAAGGGGTCATTCTTTTGAACTTGGCACCAATATCAAACAAGACTCCACCTCTGTTATTTTGGTGGACTAAGACTACTAAATTGATGGTCGGTGGGAATGGGTCGACATGAGGTTCAACTCGAAAGAGTGAACACTAGTCCTTCTCCCATACACTCAGCTCGAGAGAGTGAGTGGGCTAAGACAGAGGTTGTTCTTCATGCGGTAACTCGGTGTTCGAGAGAAATCGAGTTGATTCGGGGTAAGTTCCTCGAGAGAGAATTTACCCCCACAATAGTCTAGCCCAGTCACAAATATTCAATGGATTTATTATCAAAAGCATGTACCCAATAGTTTAGTTTATCCAGTATTGCTATCACATCCCAAGAACCTCATCTCATTGATTAGTACTCTTTGCATTTTTGTTGTTTTTGTTTACTTGTAACAAATCCCCATTGATAATTGATGCTTGCATCACCCCTTAGATTTAACATGTTTGTAATCGAAAATTTAGCTATGACTAATTAGAACTAAATTTTATTTTTCTATTAATTCTGAAGCCCACTCCCTTGGGACTCGACCCCAACCCTTGGTTGGGTTACTTTACTATTGTACGATCGTAGACACTTGCATTGGAAGTTGTGTCTTGATTACACAAACATCAAAATGGCACCGCTACTGGGGAATGGTGTTATTTGAGAATTCTTAATTTAGTAAAAAAAAAATTGTTCTTCTTAGTTGTAGTTCTACTTACTTAATTTTCAATTTTGTTTCGCGTGCTTGTGCTAACAACATGAAAGATGAACATGCATGAGGAAGAGATGAATGACAATCAAGCTGGTCATCGAGATGGTATAGACGATGTAAATAGTGTCTATAATCCATATCAGTCGGGTAGAATGGGTGCAATTTGCATTCCACAAACTGATGGGAATGTGATGTTTGAAGTCACTAACACAACTCTTCACCTTCTCCAAATGAGAGGGCTATATGGAGGGAAAGATCACGAAGAACCGCATGAGCATGTGAGAAGCTTTACAGAGTTTGCAGCCTTTTTTCATTCAAAGGTGTGTCACAAGAGTCAATTCGGCTGTGGTTATTACCATTGTCCTTGAAAGGAGAAGCAAGCAAGTGGTTAACCGAGTTACAAAAAAACTCCATCACATCATGGGAGGAGCTGGTAATAGAATTTAACACAAGATTTTTTCCTCCATAAAAAATAATGAAGTTTAGAGATGAAATCCAAGAGCAAAGGGAAGGGGAACCACTCCATGAAACATGGGTGAGATTCAAAAAGCTCTTACTTAAATTCTCAACTCATGGGCTACCAACTGATTTGTTACTTTAATATTTGTACCGGAGCCTTGATTCCGTAAATAAAGGAGTGGCTGATCAGTTGGTACGAGGAGGAATAATGTTACAAACATTTGAGGTGGCTTCATTTCTTCTAGACAGCGTGACTAGAATAAATCAAGCGTGGTATACAAAAGATGATCATATTTCCCCATTCCACTTTGGACTAACACAAGAGCAATTAGATAAAGAGAAAGAGAGGGACAAAAACATCAAGAAGATGTTGACTCAGACGGAAGTCCTACAGAAACATATGAAGGGAACATGTGAAGTGTTCAGAGTTGAGGAGGGTTCATCCCCAAGCTATTCAAAGACTGGGGAGAATGAAGGTTGGAACTCCAGAAAATGTGAGGAGGGTTTCTACCCACGCTATTGGCAGTGATGTGGAAATCAAGGTTGGAACCATTATAAAGAAGTTGAGGAAAGGAAGTGTCATCAAGATTTAACCGAACAGAGTGATTATTGGAGAAAAGAGGATGATATGAAGAGAATCACACTCACTCAAGTGAGAGCCCAAAATCAAGGGGGAGTGCAAGTAGTCCCCGCGTGAATGATTTGCTTTCACGCATCCTTGACAAAGTTGAAGGCTCAGACAATTTATTGAAAGGAATGAAAGACGATTTCTCATCCTTGAACAATAAAGTAAACTCACATGCAGATGCAATCAAAACCCTTGAAAGTCAATTGAGTTTACTTACAGTACAATTGAAACAAAAATGGAGATGGATGACGAAGATAGAGGGTTGGCCGTTGTCACTCGGAGCGGAAAAGAAGTAAAAGGTGATATGATGATAAATGAGGAAGTGCACTTACCAACTGCAAGCAAAGATATAGAGGCCAAAGAAAGAACCATCCCACAAGACATCATAAGGGAGCCGCAAATTGATGTGGAGAAACACAAGCCCTGCCTAAACATCAAGCAACCTTTACCCAAGATACCTCTTCCATTTCCTCAACACCTCAAGAAGAAGAATGAGGATGAATGATTCAAGAAGTTTCTATCGGTATTCAAGACCTTATCGATTAATCTCCCTCTAGTTGAAGCATTGTTGGAAATGCCGGGTTACACCAAATTCATAAAGGAGTTAGTCACAAGAAAAAGGAGCTTGGATTTTGAGATGATCGAAGTTTCTCATAGTTGTAGTGCGATTATGTCGAAGGAGTTAATAGAAAAGAAACATGATCCTGGGGCATTTACCATCCCGTGCACCAAAGGATTGCTCAAGTTCGCAAAAACCTTATGCGATCTGGGAGCAAGTATTAATCTAATGCCGTATGCTATTTATAAACAACTCGGGTTGGGTGAACCGCAGGCTACAACTATGAGACTCCTGATGGCTGACAGATCGATCAAACATCTGGTAGATATACTTTATGACATTTTGGTTAAGGTTGACATATTCATTTTTCCTGCCGATTTTGTCATCCTCGACTATGACATAGATGCCGAAATTCCTATAATCTTGGGAAGAATATTCTTGGCAACTAGGAGAGCGCTGGTGGATGTCGAGAGTGGAGAATTGAAATTTTGGGTCAATGATGATGAAGTCACCTTTGACGTGTGCAAATCAATGAAACACCCGAGTGACATTCATGTAATCTCAGCTGATGATGTGATTGACGAGGCTGTGGCTACTGCGAGTCATTTGATGTGTAGCAAAGAACCCCTTGAAGTTGTGTGGGCTAACGAACAAGAGTTCGAGGTTCAGAGCAAAGAGGAAGTGGTAGCCGCATTTTCAAGTCAGGGGGAATTCACAAAGAGTCCAATTAAATTGAACATCGACTTAAAAAATTGAGAAATCCCTCACGCCAAACCGTCAACCGAAGAACCGCCAAGTCTCGAGCTTAAGGTATTACCTTCGCATCTCCAGTACGCTTTCTTAGGCGCAAATAACACCTTGCCGGTGATTATTGCGACTGACTTAACTGATTGGCAAGTAAAATTTCTCCTTGATGTTCTAAAAAGGTATATAAAAGCCATCGGTTGGACGATCGTTGATATAGTGGGGATTCCTCCAGGCATTTACAGACATAAAATTCAGCTTGATAGTGATTGTAAACCGAGTGTTGAACATCAACGAAGATTAAACCTACCCATGTAAGAACTGGTGAAAAAGGAGATAATAAAGTGGTTGGACACATGAGTCATCTACCCGATTACAGATAGCAAATGGGTCAGTCCAGTGCAATGTATACCGAAAAAAAGAGGAGTGACAGTTGTCCCTAATGAAAAGGGAGAGCTTGTATCTTTGCGACCAGTAAGAGGATGGAGATTTTGCATGAACTATCAGAAGTTAAACTCATGGATTGAAAAGGATCATTTCCCCATGCTATTTATGGATCAAATGCTTGATCGACTATCCAAGAAAGGATGGCATTTCTTTTTGGATGGGTACTCAGGCTATAACCAAATCTCCATTGCTCCGGAGGATCTAGAGAAAACAACCTTTACATGTCTATATGGTACTTTCGCCTTCAAACGAATGCCGTTCGGATTATGTAATTCCCCGGCCACGTTTCAACATTGCATGCTATCCATCTTTGCTGACATGGTGGAAGACTCAATGAAAGTATTTATGTATGATTTCTCAGTTGTGGGTGACTCATTTGCAGAATACGTAGAGCACTTAGGCCAAGTTCTTCAAAGGTGTGTCGAGACCAATTTAGTCTTAAATTGGGAAAAGTGTCATTTCATGGTCAAGGAAGGAATTGTTCTTGGTCACAAAGTATCACAAAAGGGGCTAGAGGTCAACAAAGCAAAAGTTGAAGTAATCGAGAAATTACCACCTCCAATTTCAGTAAAGGGGGTTCGAAGTTTTTTGGGACATGCTGGATTTTATACGAGGTTCATCAAAGACTTCTCAAAGATTACACTTCCTCTATGCAAACTTTTGGAAAAAAGGTAACCTTCAACTTTGATGATGCTTGTATGGTAGCTTTCAAATGCCTGAAAGACAAACTAATTTCCACCCCAATCATCATTAGTCCTGATTGGTCAAAGCCATTTGAAGTAATGTGTGATGCAAGCAGCATGGCATTAGGCGTACTGTTGGGTAAAAAACGAAATAAACTTTTTCATCCCATTTACTACGCAAGCAAAACTTTTAACAGTGCTCAACATAACTACACAGTTATCGAACAGGAGTTACTTGCAATGGTCTATACGTTTGAGAAGTTTCGTGCATACTTGCTAGGTACTAAGGTGATTATTCACACTGATCACGCTGCTTTGCGTTATCTAATGTTGAAGAAAGATGCCAAACCTAGGTTGATTAGCTGGGTGCTTTTATTGCAAGAATTCAATTTTGAGGTTAAGGATAGAAGGGGTGGTGAAAATCAAGTGGCTGATCACTTATCGAGATTGGAAGACATGGATAAAGATGAGCCAGAGACCGACATAAAGGATGTTTTTTTTTCGATGAGCAAGTATTCACAGTAAACCTCACACAGCCCCCCTTGGTATGTTGATTTTGCAAACTATTTGGTGTGCGGATTAATACCGGATGAACTGAACTTTTACCAACAAAAGAAGTTCTTATTCAATGTTAAGAAATATTAGTGGGACGAGCCATATTTGTTTAGAGAGTGTGCTGACCATATCATCAGAAGATGTGTCCCGAAAGATGAAGTTAGGGAGATCATGCATGTTTGTCACGCTTCGCCGGTTGGAGGGCATCATGGTGGTGTCCGAACAGCAGCTAAGGTGCTACAAAGCTGGTATTACAAGCCGTCTCTATACAAAGATACGTATGAGTTTGTTAAGAGGTGTCCACAATGCCAAAAGCAAGGTGGTGTGTCCAAAAGGCACGAGTTGCCTCTAACACCCATTCTAGAAGTGGAGATGTTTGATGTATGGGGAATCGATTTTATGGGCCCATTTGTGAGCTCATTTGGCAACAAATACATCTTGGTGGCTGTGGATTATGTGTCTAAATGGGTAGAAGTTGTTGCTCTTTCAAATAATGAGGGAAAAAATGTTGTTTAATTCTCGAAGCGCTATATTTTTTGCAAGATTTGGGACTCCGCGAGCTATTATTAGCGATGTGGGATCTCATTTTTGTAACAAATGGTTCTCAACTGCATTGAGTAAGTATGGGGTTAAGCACAAAGTGGCAACACCGTACCATCCCCAAACAAGTGGCCAAGTCAAAGTGTCAAACCGGGAGATCAAAGGCATTTTGGCTAACATAGTGAATGTAAATCAAACTGATTGGTCTCGAAAGTTGGATGACGCACTATGGGCATATCGCACCACTTATAAAACTCCAATTGGTATGTCGCCATATCAATTACTTTTTGGGAAATCTTGCCATTTACCAGTCGAGCTAGAGCATAAAGCAAAGTGGGTATTGAAAGTTTTGAATTTGGACTGGGCAAAAACTTCGAGAGAAAGAGTAGAGCAGTTAAACGAGCAGGATTAATTCAAGTTTAAAGCTTACGAAAGTTCAGCTCTTTATAAGGAAAAGATGAAGAAATGGCATGATTCTAAGATACTCAAGAGAGAGTTTAAGAAAGGAGATTAGGTGTTTCTATACAATTCACGACTGAAGTTGTTTCCTGGAAAGCTCAAATCGAAATGGTCAGGACCATTTATAGTGACGCGGGTGTCCCCAAACGATGCTATAGAAGTTGAAGGGTAAGAAGGACATGCATTTAAGGTGAACAGGCAGCGTTTGAAATTATACTTCGATGAATGTCAGGAGATTTCTTTGATTGAAGTGGTGTACCTAGAAGATGCTTGAAAACATTTCCACGTCGAGCCACAAAGTTAAATAAGACGCTTCTTGGGAGGGAACCCAAGTTTTACTGTTTTAAATAAAGGTGTGTTGATTTTGCAGGTGAAAGTGTGGAGAGTGATCGACAAGTGCAGGATGGTGAGCTACAGGTCCATTCTGTGAATTGCCGAAGGGTTCAGCGACCGCGAACCAGACCGCCATTAGACTCAAGACAAATTTACATTGGAGTCTGTAAAACTCGGCGAGTACATAAAATTATTGGCGAATCGCCGATCATGTCGGCGATCCCGACGAACATTGTTGTTTGCACCCCAATAATAACTGGAGGTTCTGTAAAATTCGGCGTAGTAAGTGACTACTCGCTGCTAGGCCGAGTGGTTCGGCGATGTCGACTAATGTCGCTGAATGGGCAAAAAATGGATGGTTTTTGAAGCCAAAGGTTTAAAAGCTTCGATTCATTCCCTTTCCCTCACTTCACCTACCTAAACTCACATCCGCACTCTTGTTTTAATATCTATTGCATTTTTGGAGTATCTTTAGCTTCGATTTGTGTTGTATGTGCTTAAATTGTGTCTTTGAGGTTGCGGGGCTGATTTCAAAAAGTCGAGATGAACATAGGCACGATGAATCGCTCGGTGGTTCACCTTAATTCCGACGAGATGGGTTGAGCTCGCCGAATCGCTCGGTGGTTCACCTTAATTCCCCGTCCCGCTTTTGATATCATGCTTTTTGTGTTGTTGGTTCCTGTACTTTTCGGTAAAAAGCGCGAGGTCGCCAAAAGCCCTCGGTGACTCACCGTAAGGATTGGCCAGCCTTCATGCAGCAAATTGTTTTCATTTTGAGTGTCAAATATTTCCTAACATTATATCGAGGCTTTGCAGACATGGTTAGACCAAATTGCAGCTGAAGCAGTTCCAGACGATGAAAACTAGAGTCAGAATGATAATATTGCGGGACTAATGCCCAGACATATGGAATGACTGCTTAGACAGGATCCCTTTCTTTACCTCCCTCTCTGTCTTTCTTTAATTGACATTCTGGATATTTTGTTATTTGCATTTGAGGACAAATGTTTTTATTTGTGGTGGGGTGAGGTCCACCTTTGTGTGCCACTCGTGAAATCGTGTTTTTTTTTAGTATTTGGGTTGTGAGCTATGATGTTGTGTTAATACTGTTTTTGTAGATGTTTGAGCTTGTGGCTCCTTTTGTTTTAAATTGCAAAATGATTTTGACCCTTCCGAATATTTTTTGCCACCTCTCGTGTGTTGAATGTGACTGTTCTTTTGCAAAATTTAAGTCTCCGTTCCGATCAATATCGATGACTTGAATAGTGCTCATGATCAAACGAACATGAATGTGCGGCTATGATGAGGCAAAATAAAGTTGCATAGACAATATGTGAACTCTTTGCATCTCGTTGTGATTTACCATATATCAAATTGATTCTCTTGTGATGACCGTTGCACACTAGTGAAAGTGTGGAGTCTTGTTTGACTTTAGTGTCGATGCCTTGTGTGATGAGTTTACTGTGAACCATGCATGAATACACCTAGGATTTGCCCCATTGGTTCAATCGATTAAGTAAGGTTATCTCTTGATATGATCTTAGGCAACTTCGAAGAGTGTGAGACAAATTGACAGATACCTCTTTTGTGACCGACCTTGTGAGTGTGTGAACCTCTCTTGAACACCCTTTGAACCTTACCTTCCTTTGGAAGAAACTTGACGAAAACTAGACCTTTCTTTATCCATTACCCATAATCATCATGAAGTTGTGGTTAGTTGAATAGCCAACTTAGGCCAAAAGCCTAAGTTGGGGGTGTGGTAAAAAGAGAAGGCAAATCAAGAAGTGCAAGAAAGTCCCTCTTACCCATGATTTTGATAAAATAGAACCCCTCCATAAAAAATAAAAAAAGAATGAAAAAGAAAGTTGTGGAATAAAGTACAAAAGAAATGGGGTTTCCAAACAATCCATGGAAAGTGAATAATAAGATGACTTATGAGCACTAAAGAGAATGATGAAGGAAAAGGAGAGGAAGTGTTGTGAGCACCACATTTCATGAGGATGAAAGTCACTGAGCCTAAATGACCATACCTTTGCACTCAGCCCCATTATAAGCCTTGAAAAGACCTTTTTGATCTTGAGTAAGCTGAAACAAATGTTGATTGAAAAATACGAGCAAACCTATGGGTGAAAGCATGCATTGTGCTCTTCCTTGTGAGAGTGAGCGTTGCATTTGATTCCGGAACTTTAACTGATTAAATCTTTATGGGTGAGTATGGAATCATCCTTTCTGTGAGGGCATTCGAATACTTTTGTTGAGCTCGAACTTGCATTTGCAAGAAGTATTGCGAGCTTGAGAATCTTTAAGAATGGTGTGTAACAACTTGAATCTTTGGATACACATTTGAGTCTTGTTGTGTGCATTCATGATTGAGTCTTGTGTAGCACTGTTCGAGACCTCCTTTTTGAACGGCTGAACTTGAGTTTGCTTGAGGACAAGCAAAAGTTTAAGTTGGGAGTGTTGATGAGTCCACAAATTGGACTCATTTAGGTCTATATTTTGATAGAATTAGTGTCCTCAAATTCATATTTTGTCTCAATATTTGATGAAAACCCTTATGTTTCAGGTATTTGGAGTTTGAGGGAAAGCATGGACACTAATTAGCAAAAAGGAACAAAGGCAACTGAAAGAACAAAGAAATAAAGATCTGAGAATTGCCGACCCCATTCGGCGAGTCACCAAAAGGTCTTACTTCGCCTTTTATTCCAGTGTATTGAGCCCGGAAAGAAAGGATCAAATCGACAGTGAAAAGGAGCAGTCATCGTGTCACCGAGCAGTTTTGCAAAACAGTACTATGTCGCCCAATGATCCAAAACACGACGATGCTGAAGGATAGAGCAAGACGGCGATGAAACCTACCAAAGGGCTAATCGCCGAGTTGATCGACGATCTCGACTAACGGCACCGAATGATCCGCTAGGACAGATTTTTGAAAACTATAAATACTCGTTGAGAGTTGTAGCTTAATATCAGATTTTTAATTTAGAATTTTTAACATAGAATTTTGAGTTCTAAGTTTGGAGAGGGTTTTGAAGAACTTGAAAATTCAAAGGGTTTCAACTCCAAGAATTTGGACTTGGGTCTTGTGGATTCTTCACTCTTTGCTGGTTTTAAGACTTAAATCTTCATACCCATATGAATGCAAACTCATATTGGTATAAATTTCTATCTTTTTCACATGTCTAGCTCAAATCCCAACTCTTGGTGTGTGATTTTGTGAATATAGGTTAGATTATCTGTTGGGTCTTGCTTGTTGATGATTTATTTGTTGTTTAGACGTGATTTCGGTTAGTAGTTGTGGTGGAACTCAATGAAATTGTAGTTGCAAATACAATTTCACCTTTGTGTTTTTGGCTTGTTCGAGAGAGAGGTCGTAAAACTTAGACTACTAAATTGATGGCCGGTGGGATTGGGTCGACACGAGGTTCAGCTCTAGAGAGTGAACCCTAGTTCTTTTCCCACACACTCAACTCGAGAGAGTTAGTGGGCTAAGGCAAAGGTTGTTCTTCATGCGGCAACTCAGTATTCGAGAGAAACCGAGTTGATTCGGGGTAAGTTACTCGAGAGAGAATTTACCCCACTATAGTCTAGCCTAGTCACAAATATTCAACGGATTTATTATCAAAATCATGTGCCTAATAGTTTAGTTTATCCCGTATTCCTATCACATCCCAAGAACCCCATCTCCTTGATTAGTACTTTTTGCATTTTTGTTGTTTTTGTTTACTTGTGACAAACCCCCATTAATAATTGAGGCTTGCGTCACCCCTTAGATTTAACATGTTTGCTTTTGAAAATGTTTTTAGCTATGACTAATTAGAACTAAATTTTATTTTTCTATTAATTCTCAAGCCCACTGCCTTGGGACTCGACCCCAACCCTTGGTTGGGTTACTTTATTATTGTACGATCGTAGACACTTGCATTGGAAGTTGTGTCTTGATTATGCAAACATCAATCTCCGTTCATATGGACTGTAGTGGCTGGTCATCATCCGGCTCGAAGAATGCAGCTTGGGAGTCAAAGGACTCTCCCTCGCTGCCGGAGTTGTGCTTCGGAACCTCATACATGGGCTTCTTTCCCTTCCCCCTTCATTTTCCTCCCGTTGGACGCTCTTTCCTTCCCTTTATAGGAGGATTGGCTCCCCCTTCATTTATCACTATGCACCGTGCTTTTTTATAGGGTGGCATTCGAGGTTGGTTCTAGCCATGTCTGCAAAAACATCGTAGAAAGTTAGGAATAGTTCAAGAAAAATTGCAGAAAAATAGTTGCAGACAAACTTGCCGTACCGGTCGGCCAGTCGCCGAATCGCTTTGGCGACCCAGATCGGGCTCGCCGAAATGATTGGCTCAAAAATTCCCAGAAAAATTGGCATGTCGGGAATTGGAGAGGCCTTTCGGCGAGTCATCGATATCATTCGGCGAGCAAAGACAAGTCCGCCGAAAGTTATAGAGTATTTGAAGGGTTAGGGGCGCAGAAAGGGCAATCAAAGAAGACCTTTGGCGAGTTGCGGAGTGCACTCGGTGAACTCATGCTTCTCGCCGAAAGTTACAGAACCAAAACTTAACATTTCACGAAATTAAAGGCGATCAAAAGGGGATTCGATGAACCGTCGAGTAGTTCGGTGAGCTCGACCCAGCTCGCCAAACTGCCCAACGTGTCTACTTTCTACCCCGACTTCAAAAATCAACCCAGCAACCCCCGAAAATAAAATCAAAACAAACACTTAATTCAATTAGACTCAGACCCATAAGACCAATGCCCCCGGGATACTCAGATTTCTCCCAGTTTAGCCAAATTTGGCCATTTGATGACTTTAGCCCTTAAGAATGACGTCAACCGCTCCATCATTGGGAAAAGCTCGTCTTTTGGCACAAATACGGGTTACTCAAACTTCACCCGACTATACCCAACATTAATTATGCACAACCCAATAATTTAGATCAATTTTAAAGCACGAAATTTGGGAAATCAATAATATAGGAAATATAGGCACGATATCAAAATTCAAACATGCACAAAAGCACAAAATCATGGATTCAGATAGGCCCAACACACATCACTAAGAACAAAACACTTGGAAATGAGATTAATCACTAATTACAAGTTTCAGGATTCGGAATACCAACCTTTAATGCCGAATAAATGATTTGAAAATCTAGGCAGCAAATAATTCCAACTCCAAACATAAGATTGTCGACTAGAAAACGGTAAAAACGCGAAAATATAGAAAAATATAGTGCGGGTGTGCTTTTGGGAAGTTTAAAAGTGAGAGAACGTGAGAGAGTTTGAAATTTTAAACCTTTGGCCTTTAAAATCCGTCCTTTCTCTCCCATTCGACGACATTAATTTTGCTCGCCGAACCACTCAGCGACGCGCCGAGTGGTCACTTACCTCGCTGAGTTTTTCAAGACCTCCAGTTAATGTGGGGGTCCAAACGGCAGACAAAGTCGGGGTCGCCGACCTGTTCAACGACACGCCGATTTGCTCCTAGGCCCACCGAGTTTTATATACTCCAACCTTAGAATTTCTTGAGTCCAACGGCGGTCCAAGTCGGGTTCACCAACCTCTTTAGCGAGTCACCGACTGGACATTAGGCACGCCAACTTGCACTTTTCCTCACATTCCACACTTTAACCTGCATAATTAACACACGATTATTTCTAAATCAAAAAGAAAGAAAATAAAAACTTGGGTTGCCTCTCAAGCAACGCCTTAGTTAACGTCATGGCACGACGCAAGTCCTCACTCAAACTTCGTTCTTGGGGTTGGCCATAATGTCACTAGGCAACCCCCCTTGTTGTCTCGGGTTTAAATGAGACGAAATCTGACCCATTTGGGTCTCCAACTGTTTGATAGAGATGGAATGAGAGGTAACCGTCTGGCTAAGGGTCGATACATCTTCCTTCATCTCTTTCAAGATTTTATCGGACCCCTCAACCTTGTTGAGAATACGAGAGAGCATATCCTCAGACCGGCCACCCTCAGAATCTTTGGGCTTTTGATGCTTGTCGGGAGGAACATACCAATCCTTCTCCCCAGCTCTTTCCTTCCAATTGGGATTATGATCTCTCCACTCTTTATCACGGTCTCTCCAACCTTCATCCCTATTCCAACCTGGTTACCACCTTTCCTTGGGTAGTTTGCACGATAACCACCTCCTTGGTTGGCTAGGAAGTCCACCTCTTCATTGTACAGCGCTTCAAACTTGGCCTCATCGGGGTTTACACACCCAACACCCACAGCATTGACACTTTTAGTACCAGCTCCCATGACATTTTTGGACAGAATATCAAGTTGGGTCATGATCTTTGCCATGTTTTGGTCCCTCTCTTAATCTTTCTCAAGCTGCTCCTTGGTCAATTTAAAAGTGAGAGGGGAGACCCGATCCTCACGGGTGTACCAAGCTCGATTAATTATGGTCATACCATCCAAAATCTAGGTTGCTATAATGTAAGGTTGTTGCATCAAACCTCCCGGAGAAAGTTGGTCAGCTACTCCCTTGATCACCGAATCAAGGCTTCGATAAAAGTATTGCAACAAAACATTGTCGGGCAAACCATGAGTTGGGCATTGCAGCACCAACTTCTTGAATCTTAGCCAAGTCTCATGAATTGGCTCACCCTCCAAACGCTTGAAGCTTTGGATGCTATCCCAAAGTGTCATCATCTTTGAAGGAGGGAAAAATCGCACTTGAAATGCGGTGACAAGCTCTTCCCACGAAGTGATGGAATCTCTTGACAATTCAGCCAACCACTTACACGTTTCTCCCATTAAATCGACTCTGGGGATATGTTCTTGAAGGAGAACGGCTCGCACATATCAACAAAGTTCCTTATATGCTCACAGGGATCCTCATGAGCCAACCCACCAAACAACCCTTTCAATTGCAAGAGCTGCAACATGGTGCTTGTAATGTGGAACACAACATTCCCTTCATCCGGAGGAAAGCGAATGGCACCAATTCCACCCATTAGATGAGGTTCATTAGAATTCGACTCATTGACATCGTTGAGGTTGTCGATGTCATCTTGGTGGCCCACTTGGCTACTATAGCTTTCGTTGACACTCATTTCCTCTGTTTAAAACAGCAACACACAAACCAAAACTAAAAATAAGTAGATTCAACTATGACTAAAGAGAACAAAATTCAACTTCAGCAAAAGAATCTTAACCAACACCACTCCCCGGCAGCGGCGCCATTTTGATTAATAACGTTTCAAAGACACTTCATCCAATTCTAAGCATTAACGATCATTAATTAGTATATAACCCAACTAAATGAGTTGGAGTCGAATCCCATAGGGAGCGGTACGTGTTTAAGATTCAATAGTAAAGTGTGAACATGGTCAAATCAGTCATAGGAATAGACATTATCAAATAAAAACATAATTCAAATAAGGGGGTGACACGAATGTCAAATGAGGGATTTTGGTTTCAAATTATCAACTACAATAGCAGCAAACAATACGAAATAACAATAAGGAGATGGGTTCTTGGGATGTGATTCGATTATGGGCTAATATAGACAAATGGGTAATTACAACTATTACAAATAACTAGATATTAGTGAGTAAGCTAGACTATAGAGGAGGTAAACTTTCTCTCGAATAATTTACCCCGGATCAAGTCGATTTCTCTCGAACATCAACAAGCAAGCAAAATAAGAACAGCCCACACCTTAGTCCATTCACTCTCTCGAGCTGAATGTGTGGAAATGGGTCTAGGATTCAATCTCTTGAGTTCAACCTATAACAACCCAATACTCACTGACGATCAATCAATTATCTTAGTTTTAAAACCTCTCTCTCGAGCAAGACAATAACACAAGGGTAGAACTGCATTTGCAACTATAATTCTTAAATTAAACCACAATTAATGATTGAACTCACTTCTAAATAGCGTTTAAACTAACAATTAGCAATACCCATATGCTAAATCAGCCCATAATCACATATTCACACCCCAAGAATCGGGGTTTTAGCTAGACATCATAAAAAGTTAAAAAAAATGTTACCAAATTGAGTTTCCATCAATTGGGTAAGATTTATTTCGTCTTTACAATGTTCCAAATTGAAGAATCTCAAAGACCCACTTCCAATTTCTCAAAAGTGAAATGCTTCAATTCTTCAAAGGTAAGGAAAAACTAGAGAAAACTTGTCTCAATACTTAGAGTAATTACAATTCGAAATAAAATTATCATGTAATGAAAATATGATAATAATTCATTCTAAACTAAATGTTCAAAAATGTATTTATAGTCGTCAAAAATGTGTTGCAAAGAGTCACTCGGTGAAGTAAGTCGGGGTTGCCAATCCACTCGGTGATCCGCCCTTTGGTTAATTCCATCGCCTTTCTGCCTTGGCCTTCAGCATCCTCAAGGTCTATAACTTGGGGCGATCCAATACTGCATCGCGAAACCACTCGGCGATCCACCGACTGCTCCTTTCTCTCTCCAAAATGGTTCTTTCCTTCAGGGATTGGCACACTGGAACTTTATGCGGTCAAATAGCCATTCGGCGAGTCACCAAGTGGACTTGGCGATCACCAAGCTTCCTTTTCTTCATTCTTTCAACTTGTTTTATTCATTTTTGCAAATTAGTGTCCTTGCTTTGCTCCTCGATCCATATACCTGGAAATCAAGGATTTTCCATCAGTTATTGGCACAAAATGAGCATTTGAGGACACTAAATCATTATAAATAAAGCCCTAAATGAGTCCAAATCTTGGAATCATCATTCAACACTACCCATCAATAATTGGCTAGGAGAATCCACTACTACATTCACATTTCTAGGGTGATAGAGGATGCTCATGTCATTGTTCGTTAGCAAGTCACGCCACCTCCTTTGACGAAGATTCAAATTCTTTTGGGTAAACACATATTTCAAACTCTTGTGGTCGGTAAACACATCTACATGAACACCATACAAGTAGTCTCTCCAAATAATTAGGGCAACCACTGTCGCCACTAACTCCAAGTCATGTGTTAGAAAGTAATTTTCATGCACTTTCAATTGCCTTGAAGCATATGCAATCATTTTCCCATGTTGCATCAAAAAACAACCAAGACCAACCCATGAAGCATCACAATAAACCACAAAACCATCTGATCCTTCTAGTAGTGTCAAATAAGGAGCGAAGTGAGTCTATCATTCAACTCTTGGAAATTCTTTTTACAAGCTTCTGACTATAGGAATTTCACCTTTTTTGAGTCAATGTTTTCAACGGCAAAGCAATAGAGGAAAATACTTCCACGAACCTTCTATAATAACCAGTCAAACCCAAGAAACTCCGTATATCTATAGCAGACAAAGGTCTAGGCCAATTCTTAACCACCTCTGTTTTCTTATGATCGACTTAAATACCTTCACCAGATACAATATGGCCAATGAAAGCAACTAACCTCAACCAAAACTGACATTTGTTAAACTTAGCATAGAATTCACATTACTTGAGAATTCGCAACACAATCGTCAAATGCTTAACATGATCATCCTCACTCTGAGAGTAAATAGAGATATCATTATAAACACAGTCACGAACATGTCAAGATATTTCTTGAAGATCCTAGTCATCAAATCCATAAACGCCTCTGGGCATAAGTCAAACAAAAGGACATTACCAAAAACTCATAATGACAATACAAAGTTTCAAAAGTCGTCTTCGAATTGTCACTTTCTTTCACCCTCAATTGGTGATAACCTGGTCGGAGGTATGTCTTAGAGAAGTAAATCGCTCCTTGGAGTTGATCAAACAAATCATCAATCCTTGGCAGAGGATACTTATTCTTAATGGTAACCTTGGTCAATTGTTGATAGTGAATACACATGCAAAGAGAACCATCTTTCTTTTTAATAAATAACACTGGAGCACCCCATGGTGAGATACTAGGTCTAATGAAACCGTTATCCAATAAAGCGTTTAATTAATCCTTAACTCCTTAAGTTCTGCCGAATACATACGATAAAGTGGAATAGAGATAGGATGCATATTTCCCTTTCTGGAGGAATACCGGGAAGATCATTGGGAAATACTTTCAGAAACTGATTTACAATTGGAACTGACTCTAGAGTAGGAGTCTTGGAATCTATATCCCTAACCCGAACTAGATGATAAATGCAACCCTTAGAAATCATTTTCCTAGCCTTTAGACAAGAAACAAACTGACCCTTGGGCATATAATTTCCCCCTTCCCAAGACATGATAGGTTCGTTCGGAACCTTGAATGTGACCAATCTATGGAAGCATATCATGCATGAAGGCAATCCGTACTAAGAATAACGTCAAAATCTGACATATCAAGCTCTACAAGATCAACATGAGTGACTCTATGAGAAACGAAAATTTAAAAAATTATATAGAGTCTCTTAGCCACAATAGCATCACCCACGGGAGTAGAAACATGAAAGGGATTAGAAAGGATTTCGGGACCAGCCACAAACCTCATGGCGACATAAAAGGGATTACAAAGGATTTCAGGACCAGCAACAAACCTCATGGCCACATAGGGAGTAACAAAAAGATAAGATAGCACCCGAATCAAGTAAAGCATAAACATCAAGGTGAAAGACTTTTAACATACCGGTCACCACATCCGGTGAACCTTCACGATCCTATCAAGTCTGAAGAGCATAAAATCTATTTTGCTTTGGAGCATCTGAAGCAGAACCAGTAGGCTAAATTTTCCTACCATCCTTACCGTTGCTAGCTTGCAAAGTACAATCCTTCACCTTGTGACCCCTTTAGCCACATCCAAAGCAACCATTCATACTGGCTAAACACTTCCCCGAGAGACTCTCACCACGCCTTGGGCAAGTGGGGATAAAAGACCCATTACCATCATTCTTTCCTTGAGGCTTAGGGTTAGACATCATATATTTGTTGAACTTTGGAGTTGGTGCATTAGAAGGACCTTGACCAAATTTTTTTTACCGAAATCGAGGACACCCATGTCCACCGGATCTAGAATGTGAAAAGTCGCCATCGCTGGTCCTTGCCCTCTTCGATTCGTTTGCCATTTCCTTAAGCTTTTCCTCTTCAATTTGTTGGGAATGTATCATCATACAAGAGATATTTATTTCCTTGATCAACATGGCGGTACGACCCTCTTTGACAACCAAGTTAGGTACACCCGACACAAACTTACTAATCCTTGCCCTAGAGTCGGCAACCATAGTTGGATCATAATTAGCAAATTGAGTGAACTACAAAACATACTTATTTAAACTTGTATTACCTTGATCAAGATTGATACATTCGAGCACTTTCACTTCTCTCATTTTAAGAGAAAAGAAATGATCAAGAAAAGCTCCCTTGAATTTCTCCCAATCAAGAGAACCTGCATCAACATCCTTCTCACTCTTCCATTGTTTGAATCACACTTGAGCAGCACCCTTGAGCTGATAAGAAACAAACTCGGCATTTTCCACTGTAGTCAATTCTATGATACCCCCTATCTTATATACCTCATCAATAAAATCTTAAGGATCCTCATCAACCTTAGAACCATGAATTTCTGGAGGATTCATCTGAGTGAAGTCCCTTATACTTGTTGTCATCGTATCCACATTTGTGTTCATGGGAGAATCAACATCTCTACTAGCTTGAGCCATCATAGCTTGAGACAACACTTGAAAAGCAGCTCAAAATTCAGCATGAGTCACTTGTTCAGCCAAAGGGTCGATCTAAACTTGAGGAGCTTTTTGTTCCACATTATCACCCGCATTCCTTCTAATGTATGCTCTTCGAAGGGAAATAAACTGAAAGCACCGAATAAGGATTAAGAGAGATTCACATATAGTTACACTCTATCACACGAATTTAGAATGATGAATAAAGTGGAGTTTCATAAACATTATATAGTCACTTATTCACAAATGTGGTGCACTTCACACTTACGAACAAGACTCTACTTGACATGGCTTGTGAGACATCCTAGGACCTTTCTAAACCTTGTGCTCATAATACAAAGTTATTTACAACCCAAAGTATACCATAGGTTTAAATGGAGTATAGAAACCTGAAATTCCCTACACAAGTCACTTAGAATACATCATACAAGATAATAGAAATAAATACAAAGAACAGTCTTATATTATAAAAGATTTTGACAAAAGTGAAAGTCAAACATAAGTCTCAACAAGCCATTTATTACATCATAAGAAAGTGATTAGGACGTAATTCATA
Source organism: Solanum acaule (assembly GCA_036250505.1). Classification (NCBI taxonomy): domain Eukaryota; kingdom Viridiplantae; phylum Streptophyta; class Magnoliopsida; order Solanales; family Solanaceae; genus Solanum; species Solanum acaule. Next base: position 17,338 of record JAJOOR010000626.1, on the reverse strand, counting down.
CATCACATACAAATTCTAAAAACAGAAGTAAAGAAAACAATAAAAGTGTCATAGTCCTCAGAATATGAGGACTTACCAACTTTTGATCATCGAATCCCCAATAAGATCAACTAACCACGAGTTTGAGAGGTAGGAACTCGGACCCTACATTAGTGAAATAATGTAGAAACAATTATGCATTAGTGTATGGAATGTACTAAGTATGAGGGGAATGCAATAAAACATAAGATATGATCATAAGGGGACATAATCAAAAACATGATGTGCATGACCAAACTAAGCAGAGTGAAACCATTTTGAAAGAAATCATAGAAATATGAACATGATCAATGCATATTGAAATCATAAGAAAAATTTTGATAATTTTTTTTCCAGTAACTTAGTTAATTTTTTGGAATATTAGCTTTAACCGACATTAGACCATCCAAGCTATAACATGGAATCTGATGTAACTGTCACACCGAGGAGGGAGAGTCTACTTGTGAATTAGAACTTCGTATCATGTCATGTGCTTTATGTGGATCCACTATCTAGGCCAATGTAGGTAAACATACGGGGGAAGGTAGTTAAGAACTAGAGGTTGCTACTAGTGACAATCCTATTTGAGTCCCCACCTCAAAGTCTCTCGAAGCTAAGTTAAATCTCTACGAATTATTCATATTCACACACATATTATCATACATGGAAAAGTATAATTTAATTACTAATCCAAGTTAAAAAATCATAAAGTAACTCCTTAAATCATGAATCGTGCATGTCTGGAAAACCTTTCACCAAATCATGATCCCTTAATATGTGAGAAAATACTTTCACATATTCATTAATGCTCATCTTAAAGCAACCTAGATCATAATAATTTCTTTTCATAAATCATACATATGTTCATGAAACGATTGTTCCTTGAATCATAGGTTTTCTTCTAATTCATGCAAATTAAGGTTCATAGTAAAAAAATCATAGATCATTCATGGGTTCACATGGAATTGATTGGAAAATATATATTTGAATCTAAATAGTCATAATATGATCAAAATCAAACAATTGAATCTATACAAATAAAACCCAGGAGGAATTAAATGAAAACCTAACCAATTGAATTGAAACTGAATTGGAGAATTCAAGAATCCCTAGGGACTTAATGGGTTAATGGAAACCATTGATGAACTTCCTATATACATTGATTGAATCCCTATGCAATGATGAAGAAAGGAGAATTGATCTACAAGAACCCTACCTTTTTCTTCCTTGATCTAGAGAGAAGATATTTTGAGAGAACCTTAGAGAGAATTTAGGAATTTAATTGAATAAGGGAGTTGGGTAAATTTCTAAGGGTAAAGGGTAGTTATAAGGCTTAAATTTAGAGTAGAAACGATGTAGTGCGGGTATTGGGTGTATAGAAAAAAACTTAGACTCCCCTTTATATTAATTGTCGGAGGGTCATACGGACTGACCTACGGTTTGTATAAACTTCCACGGACCATGTCGTCCATAGAACTTGATACTGGGGATTAAAAGTGTACCTTGTTTTTATGAGTCCCTTCTATGGTCCTTCCAAAGTTCCACAGACCGTAGGTCCAACCGTCAAACCTATGTACCAAAATCCTTCCAAGTTCGAAGTCAAGTTCTATGAGACGCGTCTACGATCCATCATATTTTCCACGAGCCGTAAAACCTTTCGTAGACCTCAGAGTCAGATATTTCATTCTAAGTCTAGGACATGTTCTATGACCATTTCCTAAGGGTCGTAGGACTTTCTACAGATCGTCCTGGTGGTCTGTAGGAATACTTCAGAGGTCCAAAATCAAGGGTCATTTTTACGACTCCCTTCCATGAACCGTAGTACCTTCTACGGTCCGTAAATAGGAACCATAGACTTGACCAGCAGTTTGCAATGCAACCTTTACTTTTTTCAGAGGTTTTACAGTTCAAGTGTCTTAGGGTGTCTGAAAGTTGCATTAAGTAGAGTCTTATTCATGGGTGTGAAGCAAGCCACATCTATGAATAAGAGGATATGAAACATTTTAAGAAATACTTCACTTTGCTCATACTCTTAGTCGTGCAATAGAATTTAACTCTATAAAGTCTCCTTCTAATTTGTGCTTTACACATTTTTAAAATCATGCCTCCCATAACAGCTTACATCAAAAGGAACATGAATGAAAGCAACAAGTAGCTCCAGCTCGAATAGAACCTTTTGTTGAATAGGTTACTCATGTCGAGTTAAGGGTTCTTTTCCAAGTTCTAGCCCATGCTAAGACTTCTCAGGCCAACTTAGAAGTTGTGGCCAATTCAATCTAAATGTGATAATGACTACAACTAGGATCTGAGATTTCACTCGGATGAACCCTCCAAAGTTTCAAGGTTCGAAGGTGGATAAGGATCCACAAGATATCATTGAGAGCATTCAGAAGACAAATGAGATTATGGGTATCACTCTTGTCGGGAGTGCAAATTGGGCCACTTATTAGTTGAAGGAGGTGGACCAAATTTGGTTCAAGTAATGGAAGAAGGAAATGGCTATTGATGCAGGACCATTCAATTGGGAAAAACGTAAGGCTGGATTTTTTTACAGGTCTTTTCCACTAGAGATGAGAGAATCTAAGGTCTAAGAGTTCATTAATTTGAGGCAAGGTAACATGACTGTGAAGGTGTATTATTTGAAGTTTAATTAGCTTTCAAACTATGCTCCGGCTATGGTGGACAAGTCTAGGGTCTGCATGAGTAAGTTTACCTCCAGAATTTTAGAGATGGTGGTGAAAGAATGCAGAACTATGATGTTGAATTAAGCAGAAGAACATCTCGCACTTGATGACACATGCTCAACAGATGGAGGAGGAAAAGCTCAAGAAGAGTGATATGGATAACAAGAGGGATAAATCAGATAATATGGACTACTCTCAACAGAAATCAGAAAGTGGTAGTTGATCTCAATTTCATCAGAAGTACTCAAGCTCAGCCCGATCTTCTTCTAGTGCTGCCATGCTTAAGTTCAAACTGGATAACAAAGATAGGGCACCATTGTCTAATTCACAGCACAATGTTACTAGTGGAAGCTCTTTCCCTACTTGCTATAAGTGTGGTAAAAACCATCCAGGGAAGTGTATGCCTGGTACTGGTGGATGTATTGGAAGTGGTAAGACAGGTCACAAATTGAGGGATTTCTCATCAACTATAGGAAAGGGCAAAGATGTCCGACATCAGACTCAATCTAACATTTCACTAGCTCCATCAGGTTGCCCGACTCAACATGGTACCTCATCTAACACTAGTGGTGGACAACGTCAAAACAGGTTTGATGCTCTTCAGACTCGACAGGATCAGGAGGGTTTCCTTGATATAGTCACTAGCATGTTCGAAGTCTTTCAGCTTGATGTATGTGTGTTGTTAAATACATGAACCACACATTCTTTCATGACTCCCTATGTTGAAACAAAATTTGATATCAGACATGAATCCTATCAGAATGCTTCTTAGTAACTACTCTTGTTAGTAATTCATACTTAGCTAGACGGGTATACAAAAACTGCCCATTCTTTATATTTTAGAAAATCAACTCTGTTGATCTGGTAGAGTTAAACATGCTCGATTTTCATATCATTATTTGCATGGGTTGGTTACACATTTGTGATGTCTTAGTCGACTATAAAACTAGAATCATTATGTTTCAGTTTTCTAACGAGACAGTCATTAAATGAAAAGGTAGTATTTTGTGACTATAGGTCAGTTTGTCTCTTGCTTGAAGGCCATAAAGATGATTTCAAAGGGTTGCATCTACCATCTAGTTTGGGATAAGGATTCCATTTCCAAAACCCCAACTCCTTAGTCTATTCCAGTAGTGAATGAATTCCTATAAGTGTTTTTCGAAGATCATCCTAGAGTTCTTTCCAAAAGGGAAATCAACTTTGGAATGGACCTTTTTCTAGATAACCAGCCTATCTCCATCCCTCCTTAAAGAATGGCTTCAGTGGAGCTTAAGGAGTTCAAAAACCAGTTAAAGGACCTTTTAGATACTCTTATTAGTGATTCAAACTTAGCTAGATGGGTATACAAAAATTACCCAGTCTTTATCTTTTAGAAAATCATCTCAGTTGATCTGGTAGAGTTAGACATGCTCGATTTTCATATCATTATTTGCATGGATTGGTTACACCCTTGTGATGTCTTAGTCGACTATAAAATTGGAGTCGTTATGTTTCAGTTTTCTAACGAGACAGTCATTAAATGAAAAGGTAGTATTTCAGTGACTATAGGTCAGTTTGTATCTTGCCTGAAGGCCATTAAGATGATTTCAAAGGGTTGCATCTACCATCTAGTTTTGGATAAGGATTCCATTTCCAAAACCCCAACTCCTTAGTCTATTCCAGTAGTGAACGAATTCCTATAAGTGTTTTTCGAAGATCATCCTAGAGTTCTTCCCAAAAGGGAAATTAACTTTGGAATGGACCATTTTCTAGATAACTAGCCTATCTCCATCCCTCCTTAAAGAATGGCTTCAGTGGAGCTTAAGGAGTTCAAAAACTATTTAAAAGACCTTCTAGATACTCTTATTAGTGATTCAAACTTAGCTAGACGGGTATACAAAAATTACCCAGTCTTTATCTTTTAGCAAATCATCTCAGTTGATCTGGTAGAGTTAGACATGCTCGATTTTCATATCATTATTTGCATGGATTGGTTACACCCTTGTGATGTCTTAGTCGACTATAAAACTAGAGTCGTTATGTTTCAGTTTTCTAACGAGACAGTCATTAAATGAAAAGGTAGTATTTCAGTGAGTATAGGTCAGTTTGTATCTTGCCTGAAGGCCATAAAGATGATTTCAAAGGGTCGCATCTACCATCTAGTTTGGGATAAGGATTCCATTTCCAAAACCCCAACTCCTTAGTCAATTCCAATAGTGAATGAATCCCTATAAGTGTTTTTCGAAGATCATCCTAGAGTTCTTTCCAAAAGGGAAATCAACTTTGGAATGGACCTTCTTCTAGATAACCAGCCTATCTCCATCCCTCCTTAAAGAATGGCTTCAGTGGAGCTTAAGGAGTTCAAAAACCAGTTAAAGGACCTTTTATATAAAGGCTTTATCAGGCCCGACCTATCTCCATTGGGAGCTCTAGTTCTTTTTTTGTATAAAAAAATGGTTCTGTCTAAATATGCATCAATTATCATCAATTGAACAAAGTCACAAATAAAAAATAGGTATCTCATCCCCAAGATTGATGACTTTTTTTTACCAGTTTCATGGTACTAGCTTCTTCTCAAAGATAGACCTCAGATCATGCTTTCATAAGCTCAAAGTCAAAGAATGTGACATTCCAGAGACAACCTCTAGGACTCGGTATGGTCACTATAAATTTGTTGTTATGTCTTTTGGATTAACAAATAATCAAGTAGCTTTTATCGGTTCGATGAATAGGGTGTTCTAACAGTATTTGAATATGTTCATCATTGTCTTCATAGATGACATTTTGATCTATTCTTGGAGTAAGGGTGAACATGCATGCCATTTGAGGATTGTCTTGCAGATCCTTACGGATCATCACTTGTTTTCTAAGTTTAGTAAGTGTAAATTTTGGTTGAGGTCAGCAGCATTCCTTAGCCATATTGTTTTTAAAGAGGGTATTCCAATTGATCCTCAAAAGATGGAGGCAGTTAAAAACTAGCGTAGACCTCTTTCTTCCTCAGATATTAGGAGTTTCTTAGGCTTAGCCAGTTACTACAAGCGGTTTGTTGAAGGATTTTCCTCTATTGCATCTCATTTTCTAGATAGACTCGGAAGAAGGTAAAGTTTCAATGGTCGAAAGATTGTGAGAAGAGCTTTAGGATTTGAAACCTCGACTAACTTCAGTCCTAGTTTTGCTCTACCAAAGGGTAAATATGGTTTTGTGGTGTATTGTGATGCCTCTATAATTGTCTTTGGTTGTGCATTGATGCAACATGGTAACGTTATAGCTAATGCTTCCAGGCAACTCAAGGTTCATGATAAGAATTACATGACTCATGATTTAGAGTTTCCAGTAGTGGTGTTTGCCTTGAAGATTTGGAGGCACTATATTTATGGTGTTTATGTGGATGTATTTACAAATCATAAGATCCTTTAGTATGTGTTCAAATAGAAGGACTTAAATCTTTGGAGATGTTTTGAGTTATTTAAGGATTATAACATGGGTATCTTTTACCATCCAGGTAAGATAATGTAGTGGCAGATGCTTTTAGTATGTTGTTTATAAATAGTATTGCTCACATTGAGGATGAAAAAGAGTTAGTTCATGATGCTCATAGACTTGCTCGCTTAGGAATCCATTTTGTGGATTCAGAAGATGGTGTAGTTATTGTTCAAAATTGGTTAGAATAATCTTTGTGATGGATATTAAAGAAAAGCAAGAGGATGATCCAAACTTGGTTGAGTTGAAGAAAACAGTTCTTGAAAAAGCTATAGAGGCTTTCTCCCAAGGGAGAGATGGTGTGCTTCATTATCAGGGATGAAATGTGTTCCAAATGTTGAAGGGTTGAGGCAACATAGATTATTAGAAGCTCATAGTTCTTGGTATTCCATTCACAAGGGAGCCACTATGATCTACGGAAAGTCTATTGGTGGAATAGGATATATTAATAAGGACATTGCGGAATTTGTGGCTAAGTGTTTAAATTACCAATAGCTAGGTTAAGGTTGAGCGAAACAAGGTGGTATGACTTAAGATATCAGTATTCCTACATGGAAGTGGGAAGATTTGAATATGGACTTCATCATATATTCGCCCTGCATGCATTGCCAGCGTGAATCTATATAGGTGGTTGTGGACCAAATGACCAAGTCATCATGCTTTCTTCTAGTTAAGACTTCCTATTCAGCCAAGGACTATCCTAGGCTTTACATTCGAGAGTTAGTGAAATTGTATGAAGTTCCTTTATTCATTATCTCATATAGGGATACTCAATTCAACTACAAGTTTTGGAGATCATTTCAGAAAGGTCTTAGCACTCAAGTTAAGCTTAGCATAACTTTTCATCTACAAACAGATGGTCCGATTGAACGGACTATTCAGACCTTAGAGAATATGCTGAGAGCTTGTGTGATCGACCATAAAGGTAATTGGGATGATCATTTTCCTTTGATAGAGTTCTGTTATAATAACACTTATCACTCTAGTAATTAGATAGCTCTATTTGAGGCACTTTATGGTAGGAAGTGTAGGTCTCCTATAGGTTGGATTAAAATTGGTGAAGTGGCTTTCATAGTACCCAAGTTAGTTCATGAGGCCATGAAGATATTTTTACTTATTAGAGTTAGGCTAAAACTCGCCTAGAGTAGACAGAATTTTATGCAAACGTCAGGAGAAGAGAGCTTGAATTTGATGTTAATGATTTGGTTTTAATGAAGATTTTGCCCATGAAGGGGGTGATGATGTTTGGTAAGAAAGGAAATCTTAGTCCCCGATACGTAGGACCTTACCAGATTGTGAGGCGATTTGGTAATGTGTCTTATGAGTTGATTTATCTTCAGAGTTAGCATCAGTGCATTTAGTATTTCATATATATGTACTTATTGAAAAAGTGCATTGGTGATCCAACTTCACTTGTGCCTTTAGAGAGTGTTGGTGTGAAGGAAATTCTCTCTTATGAGGAGGTCTACTTGAGATTCTTGATCGTCAGGTTCGTAATTTGAGGAATAAGGAAGTCTCTACAGTGAAATTCCTTTGTACGAATCAATTAGTTAAGGGAGCTACGTGGTAATCTGAAGCAAATATGTTGTCCAAATGTCTCCATCTCTTTCCTTCCAATTCAGTTTTAGCGTGAGGTGATAGTTCCTCTGAAATACTCTATTCAGATTTATGTTTGAAGTAATTCTCATATCTTAGTTGGCATTCATATTCATAAAATCAGTTTAGTCTTCATGATTTAGTTTGGAGTCAGTCACTCCTTTAGTTTTCGGTGTTTAGCCTTTAGTATTAGGTTCTTGATTTTTCCCTACTCTCTTCAGCCTAGTTAGACTCCATTCGAGGACAAATATCTCCAAGGTGGAAATATTGTAACACCTCAGAAGTTCCTCAGCACAGATCATGTTTTGAAAGATCAACAAATACGAAGTCTACATAAATTCAAGTTTTACGGGCGCCATTCATGACCCATAAATGAAACTACTGTTTGTAAGTGTGCCATATAGACCAACTTCAGGAAATGGGAAAATTTGTTTTAGAAGTAAGAGTTAGGTTTACAGGTCATAGATAGATTTACAAGTCATGGAGTTGGCCATAGATCAGAGTTTAGAAACATGGATTTTCAACTGAACAAGAAAGACTAAGTTTACGAACCATAAACCCTTTTATGAGTCATTAATGATAGACCAAAGTCCTGAAATCCAGAAATTTCTTGATATCTACAAACATTTTTTATGGCTCTTAGGTTGTTTTATGATCCGTAAATGGGTCTCGTGGCTTCCAAACTTCAGAAACTCTCTCTGTCTTATACGAATAGGAACCTACGGTCTGTAGATGGCCCTTGTAGATATCCTTCAGAAGTTTTAAGTCAGGGTTGTTTTGATTTTTTTCCCACTCTTTTGATTCCAATAATATATCGTTCTAGACTATTCTAAGTGGGATTAGAGGATTCTTAGTAGACCCAAAACCCCTCTTACATGCTTAACACACCAAATCAAGTGTTTTCTCTCTCTCAAGTTTCCTCTCAATCAAGAACTAGGGCTCCAAGTTTCAAGTCTCCATTTAAGAAATTTTAGTAAGGGTTCTTCATTCCAGGTATATATGTGGAATTTCATCAATGAGTATCACTTCACCCATTGAGTCCCAAAGAACTTCAGCTTTCCAAGCTTTGTGAATTCTCTAACTTAGGGCTTCTATGATCATTATGGGTTTCTACTGAATTTCACTTCTTCTTCATGATTAGTTGTTAATTACATTTTGTTTACTTATAAACCCATGTTTCCGATGCTATTTCATGAACCCTAAGTATGTAAGTATTTTCATGACTCAAAATCATATGATTTCAGAATGCATGCTTTCAGATTATCAAGTTTCATGATTTTAGATGCTTTTAGATAAAGTATCTTTCAGTTATTATCATAAATTATTAGTTTAAATCATGATTCATGAGCTACTCAGTTATTATCAATTATCAGTATTTTAGTATTATTATAATATTAGTGTATTAGTTATATGTATGTTTCTGTTAGGAGTTATACTTAACACCAAATGAATTTAAGGATGAAAAATTTATGTTAGCGTTCGTGAACCTTTAGTAGCAATCTTTAAATCCCAGAACTACGTGTCACCGTAGGAATTAGGGGCTTTCCGTCAGTTGAGGTTGGCTCCTTAGTCTTTATAGACATTAGCTTAGTGGTTCCACATTAGTTCACATTAGGCTTTGTATCCTAGCAAGGTGCGTTCGGCCCTCTTGATAGAGGTTATACATCAAACTCCATGCAGTAGCTCACGTGGTTATATGCTAATTTTAGTATCTCCCACAAACAGTCTTTTCGATTATTGCATGACTAAGTATTTCAGTATTTTAGCACAACTTGTTCAATATACCTATTATTTACTTGGTCATTTCATCAACATGTTTTATAGATTCACCATGTTTAGTTATCATATTTATCATTCATTATCCCTCATACCTTGTACATTCAAAGTATTGACTGCATACTTTATGATGCTTAGTATATTCGGTTTGAGGTTATTGTTATCTCCAATCAGCAACAACCGAGTTAATGAGTCATAATCTTTTCCAAGAAAATACTTATGTTCTTTTTGGTCATTTTCTTTCAGTTTCAAATAGTTAGATTTAGCTTGGGGTTTATCCTAACAACTCATCTAGTAGAGGCGTTTTAGACAGTCAGTTTAGATTCCACTATGGTTAAACCAAATATTTGTCTAGTTGATTTTGATAGATTATTCAAATTCTATTTCCGCATTCAGTATTTTCATTCTCATTATGTGAATCTTAATGTCATGCAAGACCATGAGGTTAGTTTGGGATCACGTGTGACTCTAACCACTGTGTCGTGACTAGGGGATAGTATCGGATCATGACAATGTTGTAACCACTTGAATCTATGGACATACATGGGTAGGGACACCCTCAAATATGAGGACCTGGATGAAGATAAGGATGAGAATGAAAATAGAAAAGAAACATGATCTCTATCCATGCAATATGTTGGGTTACACTTTTGAATGAGAAAATGAGCCTCACTAACTTCCAAGACTAAAGAGTCTTAGAAAGTATATGTGGTAGCGCATTGAGATAAGGTATCATCTTCAACTCCCCTCTTATCGACAAATTAGGAGGGCCGTTAGATATATTGGACACCTCCGCCATGAGGATCTTTACCCAAGATCTTCCACCCAACGATCAGTAACATTAGTTTAGCATAAATTAAAGATAGAAACAACTTAGAAGTTTTCAGACAATAAATATCAACAATCTCACGAGCCTTCACAACTAGGGAAATCAAATTTCACTTGATTAAGGGACATCTACGCCAAAATACTTTCCCTAATATGTTAGGCAAACATTTTTGGTCCAGAAAAATCAACTATGTGCTACTCATAGGTAGCGACGATATCCATTCCAAGCATGTCTCGCTATAATGAATTGTTAACTAGTACAAACCCTATTGTCTCTAATTGGTTTGTCAACCCTCCAACCCTTCAATAGAATTACTTGGGATATTATTACTAACTGATCAAAGCGACGGCTGATTGGAAGAGTATATGGTCAATAAACAAGAAAATCCTCATCTTTGGGATCCTTTTGTCTAGAATAGCTTGCAACTACAAGAGAAAATTTAAATATATAATACTAGGATCATTTAAACAAACTTGAAAATAACATAAAAATTAGAAAATTTTGGAAATATAAAAAGTTGTATAGTGTACATTGTTAATTTTTAATTCCAACGACTAATGTTAAAACCATTAAAAAAAACTATTGAATTTTTATTTGTTGGGTAAAGTAAAAATAAATGGGAAATGGAGGGAATGTGAAAGGAGGAAATAAAGGATTTAGCAAAGAGCAAAATTCTAAAGTTAAAGTGGACAAATTTTGCCTACCTAAATTTCCAATGATAACCTAATTTTGCCTACCGCCGCCGTCAATTTACCTACACCGGTGGTAATGGACACCACGGGTGGTGGCCAAACTCCATTGGAGGATGGTCATCCTACTCATACCAATTTACATAGGGTCTCATAGGTGAATTCTTTAAAGCCAACAAGTTTGAACATTAAGACTATTTCGTTGAAGCCAGTAACATATTTACATGGAGAGCCAATGGTCCTATGGGATCAGGAAGAGGTCGATCAGATGATAATCAATGAGAATTTGGAATATGCTGTCATTGGAAAATTCTCATATGGGTGGCCAGACATATAAGATTTGAGGAGATTAATCCCAAAGCAATGCGAGTTAAAGGGTGACTGTAAGATTGGATTGCTTAGCAATAGACATGTACTGATAAGGGCGACATTATTGGAGGATTATGTGCATCTATTATCGAAACCAGCCTTTTACATCACACAGAGGAATTGGTCTTTTCCAATGAGAACCTTGAAGTGGGAGACTATGTTTAACCCAGACGAAGAGACGACTACAACAAATGCATGGATATCGTTCCCATCACTCCCTCCAAATTTTTTTGGTAAGGAGACTATGTTTTTGTTAGTTGCAGCTGTTGGCAAACCATTACAGGTGGACATGGCAACTAGAATCAAACAAGACCTAGTTCCCAAAGGGTGAAGGTAGAGGTGGATTTTTTAAAGGAATTTCCTAAACATATTAAAATTGGAACAAAGAAGGCAACTGGAGAAGTAGTGGAAAAGTGGGTGCGAATCAAATACGATTATGTTCCAAAATATTGTAAGACTTGCATGATACAAGGCCATAATCAAGAACAGTGTTACGTGGAACATCCAGAATTATACCCAAAAGTAGAGAAGACCGATAAGAAGATAGGAGATTCACAAAGAGATACAGGGAAGAACCAAGGAGCTAATTCACACATTAATCAACAAGGAAGGAATGATCGCAAACAAAAGGAGTTGGAGGAAGGATTCGTGGAGCAAAAGAAATAAAATGGGGGGAAGGAAGAAGGAACCTCAACAAGTTTGGGCTAAGGTACAAATCCCAATAGGAAGTCAATTTGAAGCTTTGGAGGGTGCGGAAAAGGAAATAACAATTGAAGTAGAATTAAAAGGGGAATAAGTACGTAAACAAACTTCCAAAGATTGGGTTGAAAGTTCCTTTGGCAATCAAAGTCAACACTCTACTACAGGGGAACAAAGAAGTTATAACAAGAAAGGGAAAGGATGCAACATACGCACTCCGTAGAAGAGTTTCGAATCAGCAGAAACATCAGGTAAATGGTGGAAAGTTCTATCAGTATAAAGAAAGGTGTTGTGCAGAAAAAGAGTGATAGTTTGGAGAAGAGCACTGAATCATTAGACACGTTAAGCAAAGTGGAGGAAAGTCCTATCAGTATGGAAAAAGATGTTACGCAATCAAAGGGAGACATTTCACATAAACAAGGAGCAACAGAATAGGGTACAAAGGTGGAGTACACCAAAAAAAAATATGTGACTTGCAGTTTAAGGAGGCCCCAGATTTATTTGAACAATCAGAAAATGAAATGCAACACAAGGTTGAGAGGGAGAGGTTGATGCAATAAACAATAATATACAACAAATTAGCAAGGCTGGGGATTTGTCACAACGACACACTAACAATTTGAAGGCAAAGAGGGGACGACCCACCATTCCACTTCAAATTAAAACAAGGAGTAGCAAGGAGAGAACCACTTGTAGTGATCAATGATATAAAAAGCTATTTTCTAGAATATTAGATCTGTTAACACTCTGAACTATTTTTGGAGGTTAATGGACCTAATAGGAGACATCAATACTCGTTCATAGGATTAATGGAACCATTCCAGAATTCATTAGAGCTTGAAAAATACATAAGGAAGTTAGGTTTTTACAAGGCACTTGCTAATAGTTCCAGTAAAATTTGGATCTTTTGCAAAGATGAATGGGAGGGAACTGTTATACTAGAAACGATTCAGCAAATAACTATGAATTATTTAAAAAACAATAGTACCTACATTATTTCTTTAGTTTATACTAGGTGTAATGAGGAAGATAGATTGGAGTTATGGGGAGAACTAGAAAACATAGCTGAAAACACACAATCCCATTGGATGGTGGGAGGTGATTTTAATGTAATTTTGAACTAAGAAGAGAAGTTGGGTGGTCTATCATTCACTCAGCACAAAGCAGAGGACTTTGCTTAATGTATCAGCAGATATGGTTTGTCAGAAGTTGCCTTCACTAGGAGCAAATATACTTGGTGGAATAGAAGAATTGAAGGTGAATGTATATTAAAAAGGCTGGATAGAGTCTTAGTAAATAATGAATTTTCGACGACTTTCCCAACCACTAAAGTTCATCATCTTGTTAGACAAGGATCAGATCATGCCCCTATTCATGTGCTTTGTAAGACTGATGTTGAGCCTTGTGTTAAACCTTTCATATTCCTAAACTTCTGGACTAAGCATCATCAGTTCAAAAGTATTGTGCAGCTAAATTGAAAAGTCGATTTCATAGGTAACACATTTATTGAATTTCAAGCTAAAATGAAGAAGGTGAAAAGAGCTTTATCAACTTGGAGCAAAGAAGTGTTTGGAAATATATTTCAGCAAATTTCTACCATTGAGGATGTGATTAGGATAAAAGAGGCTCAACTAGAGATGAACCCATCTGCTGAAAATAGAACTGAACTGAGGAAAATGGAAGTTGAGCTAAAGAAATACCTCAAGATTGAGGAAGAATACTGGAAGCAAAAGGCGAGGATGAGGTGGTTTACTGATGGAGATAGAAATACCAAATTATTTCACTCTTATGTGAAAGGCAAAAGAAGGAAGTTACATCTAACTGATATTAGTAATAGCATCGGGGAAACATTTACCGCAAACCAGCAAATAGGAATGGAGGCAGTGTCATTTTTTTGGACCAGTTCCAAGAACAGGGAACAATCAGGTTTTTACGATGTTGAAACACATTCCTAAACTGATCATAGAAGAAAAAAATGAGGAGACGACAAAGCTTCCTTCCAAAGAAGAAGTTAAAAGGGTGATTTTTTAATTGAAAGGGGACAGTGCTTGTGGGCGGATGGTTTCTTAGGTCTTTTCTTTCAAAAGTGTTGGGATATTATAGTATCGGATATAACTAAGCTAGTGCAAGCTTTCTTCTGTAGGAAAGAGCTGCCAAGACATATCACTCATACTAATTTGATTCTATTACCCAAAAAAGAGGTGGCGAATACTTTTTCAAATTTAAGACTCATTAGTCTTAGTTGTTTTATCAACAAAGTCATCTCCAAGATGGTACATGATAGAATGGCTGAAATACTTCCTAAAATTATCTCTCCTACTCAATCAGGTTTTGTGAAAGGCAGAAGCATTACAGAAAATGTTCTACTGGCTCAGGAAATCATTAGAGACATAAATAAGAGGAATTGGATTACTAATGTGGTCGTAAAATTGGACATGGCAAAGGCTTATGGTAGATTTTCGTGGGTCTTTTTAACTAAGGTCCTGAGAAAAATTGGATTTTCGGAGATTATTATTGATATGATTTGGAGGCTTGTCTCTAATAACTGGTATTCCATTTTAATCAATGGCCAATCGAATGGTTTTTTCCAATCCTCCAGGGGGCTGAAGCAAGGAGATCCACTATACCCCACTTTATTCATTATTGCAGCTAAGGTTTTGTCTAGGGGATTAAACAACCTGCATGAGAATAAAAACTTCATAGGACATGGCATGCCCAAGTGGTATCCTGAAATTAATCACATATCCTATGCGGATGACACTCTCCTACTTTGTCCAGGAGATAAAGGATCAGTGATAAAGATGATGGGAATGTTGAGAGATTATGAGAATATGTCGGGCTAGAAATTCACCTACCTACATGACAAAACTCCCCTTATTATAACGATAATGATGAGAAGATTAACAGGGACAAGGCAAGGAAATTCACCTTTTACTTATCTAGGTTGCCCAGATTTTTAGGGGAGAAAGAACAAGAGTTACTTTGAGGAGTTAGTGCGCAAAATAGCGAGAACAATTTTATCATGGCAGAATCGATTCCTTTATTTTGGTGGTAAATACATTTTAATCAATCATTACCAGTGTAATTATTGTCGGCTATGAATCCTCCTAAGAGGGTTATCGACCAGATTCATCAAATATTTGTGAATTTCTTTTGGGGAAGTTCAAGAAGCCTTAAAGGAAGCACTAGGTGGCTTGAGAGAATATGTGTATTCCGAAGGAGGAAGGAGGTTTGGGATTTAGGTCCCTTCGTGAAGTTAACATGCTTTGTTTGCAAAATTGTGGTGGAATTTCAGGGTATTTGTCTCATCGCTATGGTGTAATTACATGAGAAATAAGTATTGCAAAAAGCTTCATCCTACAGTGGTTTGGAGCTCGAGGGAATCTCATGTGTGGAGGAAAATGCTGGCAATAAGAGAGGAAGTAGAGCGTGAAATTTGGTGGCAAGTAAAGGCTGAAAATTCCAGTTTTTGGTTTGATAATTGATCAAAACAAGGGGCATATTTTTTACAGAAGGGATTCGCGCTAGGGAAGACGAGATCGAAGTGAAGGAATTCATTGGGAATGGCAACAGGGAGGTGGCAAAATTAAATGAGTTTCTTTCTTGGAGATGATAGCTCACATTGTGGAGGAAATCAAACCTAACATTGCTGAAATAAATGATAAAGCTTGGTGGATGGGGACTGCTACAGGGAACTTTACAGTCAAATCGGAGAATCAAATAATAAGGCTTAAGACAGACAAGATCAATTGGAAGATTGTGTGTGGCTTGAAGGTTTACCTTTTAAAATATATTTATTCCTATGGAGGGTTTGGAAGAAGAGAATAGCTACGGATGATAATTCGAAGAAAATGAAAATGAATATGAATATTGTCTCAAAGTGCTATTGTTGTGAAAAGGGGTAAATGGAAACAATGACACACTTATTACTAACCGCTCCTATAGCTCAAAAGTTATGGAGGCAATTTGCTATGTGTGCAGGTATTAGTATTGAAGGTTAAATTTACAATAAATAATTTTGCAATGGTGGGGATATAGGGCAAATCCTAAGTTGCAACACATAACGAAGGTCATCCCTGCCACAATCATGTGGGAATTGTGGAAGAGAAGGAATGCAAGGAGACATGACAAGGAAATCTCTTTCAACAAAATGTTCTCACAATGTCAATTGACAATACATCAGATGATTAGAGCCAAATATCCATGGCTAAGAAATGTCCCTTAACATTTTGCTGGGATGTTTGATATGGTTCAGAGGTACAGACCCAACCCATACTTTCATATCATAAAGTGATCTTTCTCAAAAGAAGGACAGGTCAAATGTAACACAGATGAGGCAAGCAAAGGCAACCCAGGTGAGAGTTCCTATGGGTTCTGTTTGAGAGACAGTAGGGAAGATCTTTCATATGCAAAATCACAAAGCATGTGAATCACCACTAACATGGAAGAAGAAGCTACCGCGATATGGAAATCTTTAACACATTGTAATAGGCAATGTTACAAGCAAATAGTGCTGGAGACTGATTAATTAAGCCTAAAAACATGATTAAGAGGAATTGGAGAATTCCTTGGGGCTTAATTAAAAGAATAGAAAAGATTCATCAAATGATGGCTATCCTACACATTCAAGTGGAACATATCTTCAGAGAGGCGAATCAACTAGCTGATTGAATTACAAACTTAGCTATTGATCAAGAGGAAAGACAACAGTATGCTAGTTTTCATCGGCTACCAAGCAGGGCAAGCAAGATTCTAAATATGGACAAGCAACAAATACCAATAATCAGACTCAAAACAAGAAAAATTGTAAACACTAGCAGTCATTAACATCATTAACAAAGGAAAGACCACAGAGCCACATATCTATTACATATAAAGAAATGTTGGTGGTCATGCCATAGGAAAAATAGCTAAGCAAAATCTATCTAGCCTAAGCAAAAAAGTGAGAGACATGGAACTAGATAGGATAAGAGGTCATTGCATATACCATTTTTCGGTGCGGAATTGGTAGCTGTCTTATTCATAGAAGTGGTAGTGTGGTAGGTGGTAGTGTGGTAGGTGAGTATTTTATTTTAAAGATTTTATTATAATAATAATCTTTTGTTAAGTGTCTTAATCTTGATACCCCTTTAATATTAGTTTTTAGTAGTGCTAAATTCATGGTAATATGTAATAATATTTATTGTAATATTCTTCCGATAGTTGTTTTAATCTAAATA